>SJYT01076615.1:0-60020 GCA_006410635.1 Cephalophus harveyi
AAAAAAAAAAAAAAGACTGACATCAGTGAGATTACTGCTTGTGTTTTCTTCCAGCAAATTTATGATTTCAGGTCTTATATTCAAGTCTTTAATAAGTTAATTTTTGTGTATGGTGGAAAA
This sequence comes from Cephalophus harveyi, assembly GCA_006410635.1. Lineage (NCBI taxonomy): Eukaryota > Metazoa > Chordata > Mammalia > Artiodactyla > Bovidae > Cephalophus > Cephalophus harveyi. Next base: position 121 of record SJYT01076615.1, read on the forward strand.
CAATGGTCTAGTTTCATTCTTTTTGTGTGTTTGGCTACCAAGTTTTCCCAACACTATTTATTAAAGAATCTATTCTTCCTCCATTGTATATTATTTGCTCCTTTGTTGGAAATGAATTTTCCATGTATTCATGGGTTTATTTCTGGGCACTCATTTCTATTCCATTAATATGTGTCTGTTTCCTGAACATACCATACTGTTTTGATTACCGAAGCCTTGTATTATAGTTTGAGATCAGGGAGCATGGTATCACCAGCTTTGTTCTTTTTTCTCAAGGTTGTTTTGGCTATTCAGCAGCATTCATTCCAAGCAATGTCAGTATCAGCTTCAAGTGTTTGACTCCTTGTTGCTACAAATGAATCAAAAAGCAAATTACTCTAAGTTCCCTTTTGGCTTTTTTCATGTTTACATTAAAGAATATAATAAAAATATGTATTCTCTGAATTTTCCGTGCATTTTTGCATCATTTTTATGTGAGTCTTGTTAGTTATAAGATTGGTTTTAGTTCCAGTTCTGTAGTGGAACAAGGATAAAAGTCATCAAGTCTAAACATCTATTTTTTTCTTCTATTTAATTTTCTCAAAAAGTGCTGGTGGTAAAAGTACTTCCACTAGTTCAGTCTATGTGTATCATCATATTTATGAACAGATGGGATGGATATATATTCCATGGGTCTTTAATTAATGTAGATTACTCTTGCCTGTTTTTGAAATTCAATAAATAGAATTATTTATCATATATTTTAAATCAGTTTTATTTAATTCAACTTTCTATTTATCAGGTTCATACATATCCTTATTGCTTATCTATTATTGTTATATATATATATATATATATAGTAGTATGTATCCATTAATCTCATATTCCTAATTTATCTTTACCTTCACTCCCTTTCTCTTTTGAAAACTGTAAGTTTGTTTTCTATGTGAGCTTTGTTTCTCTTTTTGTAAACTAATTCATTTGTATTACTTTTAAATTTCACATATAAGTGATGTCATATAATATTTGTCTTTATCTGACTTATTTCACTTAGTGTGATAGTCGCTAAGTCCATTTGTGTTGCTATAAATGGCAATATTTCATTCTTTTTATGGCTGAGTAATATTCCAATGCATATATACACCATGTCTTCTGAGGTCAATCATCTATTATGGAGGGGCACTTGGATTGTCCCATGTTTTGGCTATTGTAAATAGTACTTCTATTTAACATTGAATATTGCATTCAATGTAATATCAATATCACATTAAATATCACAGTAATCCAAGTCTATGCCCCAACCAGTAATGCTGAAGAAGCTGAAGTTGAACAGCTCTATGAAGACCTACAAGACCTTCTAGAACTAACAACCAAAAAAGATGTCCTTTTCATTATAGGGGACTGAAATGCAAAAGTAGGAGGTCAAGAAATATCTGGAGTAACAGGCAAATTTGGCCTTGGAGTACAGAATGAAGCAGGGCACAGGCTAATAGACTTTGCCAAGAGAACACACTGGTCATAGCAAACACCCTCTTCCAACAACACAAGAGAAGACTCTACACATGTATATCACTGGATGGTCAACACTGAATTCAGATTGATTATATTCTTTGCAGCCAGAGATGGAGAAGCTCTATACAGTCAGCAAAATCAAGACCAAGAGCTGACTGTGGCTTGGATCATGAACTCCTTATTGTCAAATTCAGATGTAAATTGAAGATAGTAGGGAAAACCACTAGGCCATTCAGGTATGACCTAAATCAAATCCCTTATGATTATACAGTGGAAGTGAGAAATAGATGCAAGGGATTAGATCTGATAGACAGAGTGCCTGAAGAACTATGGTCAGAGGTTCATGACATTGTACAGGAGGCAATAATTAAGACAAGCCCCAAGAAAAAGAAATGCAATAAGGCAAAATGGTTGTCTAAGGAGGTCTTACAAACAGCTATGAAAAGAAGAGAAGCAAAAGGCAAGGAGAAAAGGAAAGATATACCCACTTGAATGCAGAGTTCCAAAGAATAGCAAGGAGAGATAAGAAAGCCTTCCTTAATGATCATTGTAAAGAAATAGAGGAAAACAGTAGAACAGTAAAGACTAGAGATATTTTCAAGAAAATTAGAGATACCAAGGGAACATTTCATGCAAAGATGGGCACAATAAAGGACAGAAATGGTATGGACCTAACAGAAGAAGAAGATTTTAAGAAGAGGTGACAAGAATACATAGAAGAACTATACAAAGAAGATCTTCATGACCCAGATAATCATCATGGTATAATCACTCACCTAGAGCCAGACATCCTGGAATGTGAAGTCAAGTGGGCCTTAGGAAGCATCACTACAAACAAAGCTAGTGGAGGTGATGGAATTCCAGTTGAGCTGTTTCAAATCCTGAAAGATGCTGCTGTGAAAGTGCTGCACTCAATATGCCAGCAAATTTGGAAAACTCAGCAGTGGTCACAGGACTGGGAAACCAGTTTTCATTCATATCCCAAAGAAAGGCAATGCCAAACAACGCTCAAACTATCACACAATTGCACTCATCTCACATGCCAGCAAAGTAATGCTCAAAATTCTTCAAGCCAGGCTTCAACAGTATGTGAATCATGAACTTCCAGATGTTCAAGCTGGATTTAGAAAATTCAGAGGAACCAGGGATCAAATTGCCAACATCAGTTTGATCATTGAAAAAGCAAGAACTTTCTAGAAAAACTTCTGCTTTATTGACTATACCAAAGTCTTTAACTATGTGGACCACAACAAACTCTGGAAAATTCTTAAAGAGATGGAAATACCAGACCACCTGACCTGCCTCTTGAGAAATCTGTATGCAGGTCAGGAAGCAACAGTTAGAACTGGACATGGAACAACAGACTGGTTCCAAATAGGGAAAGGAGAACATCAAGGCTGTTTATTGTCACTCTGCTTATTTAACTTATATGCAGAGTTCATCATGAGAACCGTTGGGCTGAATGAAGCACAAGCTGGAATCAAGATTTCTGGGAGAAATATCAATCACCTCTGATATGCAGATGACACCACCCTTATGGCAGAAAGTGAAGAGGAACTAAAGAGCCTCTTGATGAAAGTGAGAGAGGAGAGTGAAAAAGTTGGCTTAAAACTCAACATTAAGAAAACTAAGATCATGGCATCTGGTCCTGTCACTTCATGGCAAATAGATGGGGAACAGTGACAGACTTTAATTTTAGGGGGCTCTGAAATCATGGCAAGTGGTGACTGCAGTCATGAAATTAAAAGACACTTGCTCCTTGGAAGAAAAGTTATGACCAAACTAGATGGCATATTAAAAAGTAGAGACATTACTTTGCTAACAAAAGTCCATCTAGTCAAGGCTATGCTTTTTCCAGTAATCATGTATGGATATGAGAGTTGAACTATAAAGAAAGCTGAGCACCGAAGAATTGGTGCTATTGAACTATGGTGTTGGAGAAGACTCTTGAGAGTCTATGTGATTGCAAGTAGATCCAACCAGTCCATACTAAAGGAAGTCAGTTGAATCTTCATTGGAAGACCTGATGCTGAAGCTGAAATGCCATAAATTGACACTTGATGCAAAGAACTGACTTATTAAAAAAGATTCTGATGCTGGGAAAGATTGAAGGCAGGAATAGAAGGGATAGCAGAGGATGAAATGGTTGGATGGCATCACCAACTCGGTGGACATGAGTTTATGTAAGCTCCGGGAGTTGCTGATGGACAGGGAAACCTGGAGTACGGCAGTCCATGGGGTCACAGTTGAACACGATTGAGCCACTGAACTAAATTGATAAACATTGAGGCGCATTTATCTTTTTGAATTATAGTTTTCATCTTTTTTGATCATATGCCAAGGAGTGGGATTGCTGCATCATTGTGTGGTGAAAGCATGCTCAGTTGTGTCTGACTCTTTTGCAACCCCATGGACTGTAGCCCTCCAGATTCTTCTGTCCATGGATTACCCAGGCAAGAATACTGGAGTGGGTTGCCATTTCCTTCTCCGGGGTTGCTGGATCATATGGTAGCTTTATTTGAAGTTATTTTAAGGAGCTCCATACTATTCTCTGTAGTGGCTGTACCAGTTTACATTCCTGCCAACAGTCTACAAGGGCTCCCCTTTCTTCACACCCATTCCAGAATTTATCTGTAGACTTTTTAGTGATAGCCATTCTGAGTAGAGTGAGATAATACCTCATTATGGTTTTGATGTACATTCTCTAACAATTACTGATGTTAAGTATCTTTTTATGTGTCCATTGGTCATCTATATGTCTTCTTTGGAGAAACATCTATTTAGGTCTTCTGCCTAATTTTTATTGGGTTGTGGGTTGTTTTTTTTGATATTGAGTTATATGAGCTATTTATATATTTTGGAAATTAACCCCTTGTTTGTTGCATTGTTTTCAGCTCTTACTCTTCTATTAAAATTTTTATGTTGCATACCTATAGTGTGCTTGTGAAAATTTTAATAAAATGTATGAAGTTTATTATGTAATTCTACATTTCTTTATAAAATTGCTCTGCTAATTAAATTTTATTTAGCATTGCATGTATTGGTTTCCTTGGACCAAGTATTTGCATATTTCTTGTATAGGTAATATGTTGAAGACTGTTCCCAACTAGCTGGTTTTAAAACTCAGGTTCTCTTATTTATTGCTAAGCCAGTTTTGTTATTTCATTTAGCTTTGTCAGTGTGAATCTTTGTGTATTCATGTCCCCTTTACTTCTCTGAAACATAGATTTATTTCCACTGTTGCAAGCGTGGGTTTTGTATTTGTCACTGCAAATTGTGCTCCTAAAAATGATTTCAGTCAATGTATTTTGTTGTTGTTTTTGCATGCTGGGACCTACTGCCATTGGGTCCTTATCATATATGATACAAAGGACTTGTATCAATAATATATAAGGAATTTTTAGAACTCAATAATAGAAAGACAAGCAATCCAATGAAACCATGGTCAAAGAATTTGCATAGGCAATTCTCCAAAAAAGAAATTCAAATTGGAAAAGCGTGTGAAAGGATGCCTGCCATAATTAGATAAATAAAACTCAAAATCACACTCACTAGAATAATTTTAATAATAAAAAACCCAGGATGAACATAATAAGAAAAAACAGAATTAACATAATACAAAAAATTAGAATGACTATAATATAAAAGGTAGAATATAAGGAATTGGTAAGGATGTGCTTTCTAGGTGGTAATAGTGGTAAAGAACTTGCCTACCAATGCAGGAAATGTAAGAGACATAGATTAGATTCCTGGGTTGGGAAGATCCCCTGGAGAAGAAAATAGCAACCCAATCCAGTATTCTTGCCTGGAGAATCCCGTGGACAGAGGAGCCTGGCATGTTACCACCCATAGGGCTGCAAAGAGTCAGACACGACTGAAGTGGCTTAGTATGTAGAAACTGGAATTCTCATATACTGGCACTCAGAATGTTTGATGGTGTAAATACTTTGGAAAATAATTTGACAGTTCCATAAAATATTAATACAGAGTTAGTTTACTCATTAGTTCCACTATTAAAGAAATAAAGAGCATCAAAGAAAATAAAACATATGTACAAATACACACATAAATGTTTCTATATGAATGCTCATGTCAACATTATTCATAATAGCCAAAAGTAGAAGCAACCCAAACGTCCTTCAGCTAATAAACTGATTATACATTGTAGTATATTCATTCAATTAAATAGTATTTGGCAATAAAATGGAGCAAATTACTGATATATTTGGGTGAACCACTAAAATATACTGTGCAAATCGTTTCATGATTCCATTTATATGAAATGTACAGATTAAACAGATCTATATAAATAGAAAGTAGATTAAGCGTTCCCAATGGCTTGAGTGGGTGGGGGAAATGAGAGTTAGTGCTAAGGGGTACAAGGTTCTTTTTGGAGTGATGGAGATAATTCTAAGATTAGATTATGATGCTGAATACACAGATCAGCATCACTGATATTACACTTTAAAAAGGTAAACTTTTGTCTATAAATTATATAGCAATGTACCGTCAACATGAATTATTAGTATATGCTAGGTGCTATCGGAGAAGGCAATGGTAACCCACTCCTGTACTCTTGCCTGGAAAATCCCATGGATGGAGGAGCTTGGTAGGCTGAAGTCCATGAGGTTGAGAAGAGTCGGACATGACTGAGCAACTTCACTTTCACCTTTCACTTTCCTGCACTGGAGAAGGAAATGGCAACCCACTCCAGTGTTCTTGCCTGGAGAATCCCAGGGACAGGGGAGCCTGGTCGGCTGTCTATGGGGTCACACAGAGTCGGACACAACTGACGTGACTTAGCAGCAACAGCAGCAGGTGCTATTCTAGCCATTATGCAAGAAACTTAGGAGCATTGCCTTCAATTATAGCCATCTTCCAAGTTTCCTTGTCCTCAAGAAATGATTAAAAAACAAAACACAAACAAAAAAATCAGAAGTTTTATGAGTCCTTTGAGACCCATAGAAGAAGAGATTGGAAGACAAGTCTCCCTGTCTTCAAATCAGTTTGCATTACTAGACATTGCTTCATCAGGATAATAATAATCTTTGAGCTAATGCATATGGAAAAGGCTTTCTATACCACAAATTCCCCAGGCATATGTAAAGCATTATTTTTAATCATCCTCATTGAGAAGGCAGAATTTTTCCTTAAGTCTTATTAAAAGTTACTTATGTACCTAGCACAAATCATACTTCCTTTAGTCAGTAACAGTAATGTGATAACACAAATCTGTACACACACACATCTATACAATGTAGAAGAACCGTACAGTGAACACAGAAAGGCATAAGCATATGACAAGCAAGAAGCAAAACCCTCTTTTCCTCCAGAATTTTATATTTCACAGAACACACAGTTAATCTTTTATTAGATAAATTTTTAGTATTTGCATGCAATTAAAATAAATAAATTTATATTAAAAAAATACTTTAGAAACAAAAGAGTCTTTTTCAGAGAAGTTTTTAAAAGAAAGTGTTTCTATGTGGTAAACCATCTCCCTTTTTGGAAAGAGAGAGAAGCTTTTTTTTTTTTTTTAGACTTGATGAAGTAAAAGTCAGGCACAATCTTTTCATATCATAAATCTCTTCTAGCTGTCACACAGAAGTAGCCTCTTGTTAGGAAGTATTTCCTTAAGTGGTGCTTAGATGCTAATTAACTTCATCCAAATTCTAAAATACCTTTCAAACACATTTTCATAAGTGTTTCTGGCATAAGTGAATAGATTTCCATTTTAGCAACATACATTGATACCCTATTAACTAAATCTTAGCACCTATTACTTAGTTGTTTTAATAACAGTGAACTTAAGTGAACTTCATATTGATGAACTCATTAGATCTACCTACTTTGTACAACATGAATGGTACTTTTGAAAACTGATGATTTCAGATTCATAAGCCAAGAACTAAGATTCACTTTGTTTAAACAACCAATTACTTTACCTCAAGCCCTTCAGAGGTGGAGACTTTATACATTTTTGTTTTGCACAAATGTTAAAAAGAGATGCTGCAGACATGGATATGTCAAGAGAATCCTCTCAGTTTGTTTGGTAGAGATCCAACCTCCTTTCCACAGAGCAGAAATATGCTCTTTTGTTTTTGGAAATAATTTTAGAAAAATCAAGCCTTGTCTATCATGGTAAGATTTCCCAGGGACAGCTGGGGAAAAATAATAGTTTGATGGATAGGGGCCTGTCGGGCTTCCAAGTTCAGCAGAAACAGCCTCAATTACACAACTGTAACTTCCTCTGTTTAGAGATGGAGCTTTCTAATCTGTAGGAAAACATTTAGAGCAACAAGAGATGAGACTATTTACCTCCCCAACCTGCCCTGGTAATGGCATTCCCTGTCTCCTTCTCAGAGACCTGCAGCGAAGCAGCATGTTGGTAAAGCAGCCCCAAAGAAAGGAGTTGTTCTGTCCAGAGTCTGGGTGACCTAGAACAGCAGGTCACAGGGGTGATGGAAGAGAAGCAGTGTTGGTGATCTTGGCAATGGTCAACACAGCGTGCAAACACAGAAGCAGAGGGAGTCAAGGGCCAAGCACCAGGCATTTATAAAAGTTGTCAGAGACCTATGAAATGCTTTTAGTCTCGTAATGAAGTGCAGAGATTACAAATCCAAATGCACACAGAGGCCAGGAAAGTAATCTAAATGACTGAGGCAGTGAATGCCAGAGAAATCAGTTGACACATATAGTCAACACACCATTAAGTAATGAAATTTTTCAAAGACATAGACAATAACACTAGTAATATTAATCAATACCTTTTCACACGCCAGCTAGCTTTTATAAATGTTGCCATGTTTGATTTAGCTATTTTGTTCTTTAAAACAAAACATTACAGAAAGTTACAATTTCCTCTATTCCTTTTTAAATTTTATATATTTTCCTTCTGCGAGAGATAAGCACAATCATATAATTGATATACTTTGTACATGTCTTATACACTAGATTGATTTCTGAGTAATAATAATAAAGGGTACACTTCATCTCACAACCTACTTTTATTGCTTCTATTAGGTTTTTGAGATGTATTCATGCTGATACATATGACATGCTTATTTATTTTCAGTGAAATGCATATTACTATTTTATCATATAAGTAAACCACCCTTTAATGGTTTAAAATTAATGAATCCTCTGGATAGAGGTCCTGCATCTTATAGGATGATCTAAGAGAATAAGAGTGGTTTATAATATTTTGTGTGAAATGGTCGTTTTTTAGAGGATCAGAAAGCAAGCTCAACACTTTTTCTCTTTGATCCTCTTCCCTCTTCCTTAATAGACTTAATGAAGACATCTGGCCGACAATAGTCATGTTGTCAAATTAGACAAGAAACAGCCAAATTTGCCTTGTCATCTGCAAAAAAGGAAAACAAAAAGGAAGTCAGAACTATATCCACGTTATCTTGCCTTCAACCCATTCCTTGCTAATTATAAGAAGAATGAAGGATGCAAAATAAATAAATAAATAAAATTAATGAATCAATTTTCTTCTGTAAACAGGCTATGTTTACATATTACCTTCTCCAAAAAATCACTGCAATATATAGTTCCTTGGAGAAATGTATGAAACTTTATTTAAAGAACATATGAAATGATTGAGGTGTAAGGTATATGCATCATCAATCTTACTAGTTGTCTTCATATATCATCCCAAATTGTTGCTGTATACAATCTGTACTCCTTTCCCAAGGAAGCAGAGGGTCGGCTGTCCCACACCTGCCATTTTATGTCAGGGACTTGAGCACCCTCAGATTTTGGTTTGGGAGCATGGGAGGGTTCCCAGAACCAGTCCTCCATGGATATCAAAAGATGACTATAAATCAAAAATTTTCACTATGCCAAGTATCCAGGTTAAGAAGCAGAGTTTTATTAGGATCTTAGGAACTCCTCTGGGCTCCATGCTTTCATATTTCCATACTTTCCCAAAAATAATTACCATCCTGACTTTTGTGATAATAATTTCTTTGTTTTTGCTTTTTTTATTTTATATTTTGTAACTATCATGCAATAAAATTGATGTTTTTCTCCTGGTACACAGTCCTAGGCATTTAAGTATATGTATGCATTTGTGTAGTCACCTCCACCAAGAAGACCCAAAGCTGCTCCATAGCTCAAAGAACTCCTTATGCTCTCACTTCTTGGTGATCCCATCATCCCCATCCATACTCCTGCTAACCACTGGTCTGTTTTCCAGGGCTATGGCTTGTCTTTTTAAGACTGTTGAATAAATGAAATTAAGCAGTAGGTAATCTTGAGACATAAAATCATTCAGCATAAAATCTCTAAAATTCATCTAAGACGTGTGCTTTTATTGATAGTTTCCCTCTTTATTTCTGAGAAGTATTCATTGTATGGCTGTTCCACAATCTATTTATCCATTAACTTGTTGAAGGACATTTCAATTTATTCTGCCTTTTGGCCATCACAAAGAAAGCTGCTCTGAACTTTCGTGTGTGTGCTTTACTGTTACACATAAACTTCCGTTTTGTAGGGTAAATACCAGGGAGTGGGCTTGCTCAGTCTTATGGTAAATGTGTACTTAATTTTGTAAGAAACTGCCAAACTGGATCTGTTCTCAAGTCCACTGCTTCTGCCCTGTCATCTTCACTCTACTAAATCCATTCAACAGGCTTTTAAAATTTCACTTGTCGTGCAGAAGCTTTTGGTGAAAAGACAGCCTTCGGAATGGGAGAAAATAATAGCAAATGAAGCAACTGACAAACAACTAATCTCAAAAACATACAAGCAACTCCTGCAGCTCAATTCCAGAAAAATAAATGACCCAATCAAAAAATGGGCCAAAGAACTAAATAGGCATTTCTCCAAAGAAGACTTACAGATGGCTAACAAACACATGAAAAGATGCTCATCACTCATTATCAGAGAAATGCAAATCAAGACCACAATGAGGTACCATTTCACAACACTCAGAATGGCTGCGATCCAAAAGTCTACAAGCAATAAATACTGGAGAGGGTGTGGAGAAAAGGGAACCCTCTTACACTGTTGGTGGGAATGCAAACTAGTACAGCCACTATGGAGAACAGTGTGGAGTTTCCTTTAAAAACTACAAATAGAACTGCCTTATGACCCCGCAATTCCACTGCTGGGCATACACACCGAGGAAACCAGAATTGAAAGAGACACATGTACCCCAATGTTCATTGCAGCACTGTTTATAATAGCCAGGACATGGAAGCAACCTAGAAGTCCATCAGCAGATGAATGGATAAGAAAGCTGTGGTATATATACACAATGGAATATTACTCAGCCATTAAAAAGAATACATTTGAATCAGTTCTAATGAGGTGGATGAAACTGGAGCCAATTATACAGAGTGAAGCAAGCCAGAAAGAAAAACACCCATACAGTATACTGACACATATATATGGAATTTAGAAAGATGGTAATGATAACCCTGTATGCGAGACAGCAAAAGAGACAGCAAAAGTCTGCATGTAAAGAACAGACTTTTGGACTCTGTGGGAGAGGGAGAGGGTGGGATGATTTGGGAGAATGGCATTGAAACATGTATACTATCATGTAAGAAATGAATCGCTAGTCTAGGTTTGATACAGGATACAGGATGCTTGGGGCTGATGCACTGGGATGACCCAGAGAGATGATATGGGGAGGGTGGTGGGAGGGGGGTTCAGGGTTGGGAACTCATGTATACCTGTGGTGGATTCATGTCAATGTATGGCAAAACCAATACAGTATTGTAAAGTAAAAAAAAATAAAATTTAAGTGAAAAGTAAAAATATAAATAAAAAATAAAATTTCACTTGTTATATTTTGCTGCTCTATAATTTTCATTTTGTTCCTTTTAAAGGATAATTTCCACTTCCCTGCTAAGATGTTTTTAAGTTTTTAATTTATTTAAGAGAATTTTTAATCAATTGTTAAAATGTTTTATGGCAGCTGCATTAAAATCTTTGTCAGATAATTCTGACATCTGATTCATCTTGGTGTTGGTGTCTGTTGATTGTCTTTCCTCATTAAAGTTGTAATTGTTTTGATTTTGGTATGGCAAGTGATTTTTAATTCTTAATATGTTGTCTTTTTTATAAGGCTCTGGGTTGACATTACCTCTTTTATTCCAGTGAAAAATTATGCTAGTTAGGTTCAGCATGTGGTCCTAGATGTCTTTTGTGGATCGCGGTTCCAATTCCAATTTCGTTTTCAGACTTTTGAAGTATTATTTTGGCCTCCTGATTTATCGATACAGCACTATTGTGGCTCCCAGTGGTTTCTGCTGGCATTTTCTGGGGTACAGAAGAGGGGATGGAGACTTGAATTCAGAGTAATGAAGAGGCTGCTGGGTGTCTGTACCACCAGGCTGCCCTGGTGTCTCCATTAGGGGAGGAGAGCCACAGGTCTATGTAGACAAAAAGGCTTCCCTGAGTAGAGAGGGAAGATTCTCCTGCCAGTGATTCCCAGCCTCCCTGTGTCTCTGCAGGAAGGGAAGTCTCCGTCATATTAAAGTTATAGGGACCTTACCAGGTTTTGATGTTTGTTTAATACTTACACTTGATTTGTAGTTTTTAAGTGTGTGTTGGCTTCTAGTCATGCTAAGGTTGTGGTGGTGAGTTGTAGTGTTTTAATGGTGCTGGTAGTTCTATACTGTTTTGGAGGATACGTGGCAGCTAGGCACCTACTGTTATCCTCAGCCACAACTGTCCTCAATGACTTAGAAAATGATTCTCTCTGCCACTCTCCTTACCTTCAAGAATGAGTAGGCATGGTTTGATTTGTCTGAGAAAAATGGAAACTATACAAACTGACACATTTTCCTAGTCACTTATTTCCCAAAAAGCATGTCATCCAATTCACTAACACTTCTAATAGCCATGGATCTTATGTCATAAATGGTGCTGCATTTATTTTCTCAGACTTTTTCTGTTTTCACCAAAGTTTTCTTAAATGGCATTGTTCCAGATTTATTGAATATCCTGGAAATTGATGAAGAAAATGTTTTATAAAAAAATATATATTAAAGCCTAAATGTGCTATCTTAATGAATTGTGTGTTAAAACAGACAGAAAAGACTTTAATGTAGTTATTAGTAATAATAATATTGAAAATAAATTCATGATTGCTTGGAATTTGTGTAATAAACTTAAAAATCTACTATACAAAATAGTAGATTTTTTTTTTCATGATCATGGAATATTATCTATGGTAAAGAATATAGAATGGTTTTCTACCTATTAGCAAAGTAAAATAACTGGATTCATATAATTTTTAAAATTTGAGAGTACTATATATCTTTCATTTTTTACAACTCTCATCCTTTTCTTTTCTGGAATTTTTACTACAGCATCCAGAGCAGTAACTATAAAGATGTTGCTTGAATATTGACAGCAGAAGAAGCAAAGAGGCATTGACATAGTTGCTGTTGTATTTCTAGTTTCAGAGACAGACCTCAAAATAGTATTTCTATATTAACATATATACTTTGAGGCTACATTAGAAAGTAACATTTGATGTGAAATTTTGAATGCCCTTTGCTTTGGTTTTCCATCATAAAAATCAACACAAATGTGTCTAACTACTTCAATCTGAAGGTCACTGGTTATATTGAGAAATGATATTTAGTTACAGAGATGATACTATCTACAACTGTACATCTGGTTTTTGAGTCATGCACTAATCTGAGTATTGGGAATTCCTGGCATTTCTGGGAAAAAATACACTCAGTATGGAAAGTATCTAAGCTGCATAATGTAGATGTATGGAAGAAAAAGCTGGATCATAATTTTAATATTATAAAATCTTTGCATTCTACTCTAGAGTTATGAATATAAAAGGAGATTAAATGACATAATGCTATATAAATGTAAAGTGCAATCATTATTATTATTCATCACTCCTTTGGTCTTCACTAAAGTGTAATTTGACCTCTCAGCAATGTTCAATTTATGTGCCAGTTCAAATTAAAGATAGATCTTCCAGATGCTTGAAAAAGGCTAGAAGGTATCTAAAGTTTCTTATAGACTCATTTGTCTATAAAATGTTATTACATTTTTTTATAATCCTGACATGCAGCTTTGTAATATGTACTTTTAAAATGTCTGTGAGATTTCTATGACTTATTTCTCCTGAAAAGCTCAACTTGTATCTATCTGTTCAGTGGCAATTAATTTTATTACTATTTTCATAATTCCTTAAAATGATACATACATGTGGGTTTTTGCTTTAAAAAAATATCATATTAGTGTTAAACACCTTTAATTCAAGAATTGAATAATGAGGTGAACTGGAAACTTATTTCCCTCATTTAATTCAGCAAATAGAATTTATTTAGCACTAATTATTGTATCTATCTGTTCAGTGGCAATTAATTTTATTACTATTTTCATAATTCCTTAAAATGATACATACATGTGGGTTTTTGCCTTTAAAAAAATATCATATTAGTGTTAAACACCTTTAATTTAATAATTGAATAATGAGGTGAGCTGGAAACTTATTTCCCTCATTTAATTCAGCAAATAGAGTTTATTTAGCACTAATTCTACCTAACTCTGTTCTGGGTACACAAAATGAATGGATATCACTATCATCAAAGATTTTATACTCATAAGGCTAAATGTGAAGTCACATCAGTCATGTCTGACTCTTTGAGACCCCACGGACCTTAGCCCGCCAGGTTCCTCTCTCCATGGGATTCTGCAGGCAAGAATACTGGAGTGGGTTGCCATTTCCTTCTCCAGGGGATCTCCCTGACCTGAGGCTACTTTGGTGCAGGGAATTCAGAAGACGGAACCGTCCACCCAAGAAATGGTGGTCGCGGTGGACCCTTCGGGGAGTATTCCCTAAAGACATTATAATAATTTATAATGTTAAATAACTGAACTGAACTCACCTCTGATATAAAAAATTTCTCCAAGATGTGGTCTGTAACTTAAAGGATGTTTTTTTAGTAAGAAAAGTTTAAATATCATTTATTTTAAAATTAATTATTGTTCTTTCCAACTACTTTGCTTGTTAAAGTCTAAAGGTATAAATATTGCAATCTGTGAATGATTAGTCCAATATACACTAAGAATAAGAACAGATAATTAAGCCAACATATTAATATATACATCAGTTTTTTAATGCAATCCATGGATTAGAGAGAAATAAAAACTTTTCTCCCTCCACCCTCTTTTATGGACTTTATCTGAAAATTATTTCAGAAAGATAAACAGAACCACGTTATCTGGTATACCACCTTAGTTTAGGGTTTCCCTTGTGGGTCAGCTAGTAAAGAATCCACCCGCAATGCGGGAGACCTGGGTTCGATCCCTGGGTTGGGAAGATCCTCTGCCACTCCAGTATTCTAGCCTGAAGAATTCCACGGACTGTACAGTCCAAGGGGCTTTGTTGCTGTTCAGTTGCTCAGTCATGTCTGACTCTTTGCCACCCATGAAGTGCAGTGCACCAGTCTTCTCTGTCCTTCACCATCTCCCAGAGTTTTCTCAGACTCATGTTCATTGAGTCAGTGATGCCATCCAACCGTCTCACCCCTGTCAACACCTTCTCTTCCTGCCTTCAATCATTGCCAGCATCAGGTCTTTTCTCATGAGTCGGCTCTTTGCATCAGGTGGCTAAAGTACTGGGGCTTTAGCTTCACAATCAGTCCTTCCAATGAGTATTCAAGGTTGATATCCTTTAGGGTTGACTGGTTTGATCTCCTCATTGTCCAAGAGACTCTCAAGAGTCCTCCAGCGCCACAGTTCAAAAACATCAATTCTTTGGTGCTCTGCTTCCTTATGGTCCAACTCTCACATCCACACATGACTACTGGAAAAACCATAGTTTTGACTAGATGGAATTTTGTCGGCAAAGTAATGTCTCTGCTTTNTCCTCATTGTCCAAGAGACTCTCAAGAGTCCTCCAGCGCCACAGTTCAAAAACATCAATTCTTTGGTGCTCTGCTTCCTTATGGTCCAACTCTCACATCCACACATGACTACTGGAAAAACCATAGTTTTGACTAGATGGAATTTTGTCGGCAAAGTAATGTCTCTGCTTTTTGATACACTGTCCAGGTTGGTCATAGCTTTTCTTCCAAGGAACAAGTGTCTTTTAATTTCACAGTGCAGTCACTGCCCACAGGTATTTTGGAGCCCAAGAAAATAAAGAGTCTGTCACGGTTTTCATTGTTTCTCCACCTATTTGCCATGAAGTGATGGGACTGGATGCCATGGTCTTCATTTTTTGAATATTTTGAGCCAGCCTTTCACTCTCTTCTTTCACTTTCATCAAGAGACTCTTTAGTTCCTCTTCACTTTCTGCCATAAGGGTGGTGTCATCTGCATGTCTGAGGTTGTTGATATTTCTCCTGGAAATCTTGATTCCAGCTTGTCTTAATGCAGCCCAGCATTTTGCATGATGTTCGGACTTCCCTGGTGGTTCAGACGATAAAGCGTCTGTCTACAATGCGGGAGACCTGGGTTTGATCCCTGGGTCGGGAAGATCTCCTGGAGAAGGAAATGGCAATCCACTCCAATACTATTGCGTGGAAAATCCCATGGACAGAGGAGCCTGGTAAGCTACAGTCCATGGGTTCGCAAAGAGTCGGACACAACTGAGCGACTTCACTCACTCACTCACTCTCTGCCTATAAGTTAAATAAGCAGGGTGACAATATACTGCCTTGATGGACTCCTTACCCAACTTTGAACCAGTCTGTTCCATGTCCTGTATTAATTGTTGCTTCTTGACCTGCATACAGGTTTTGTAGGAGGCAGGTAAGGTGGTCTGGTATTCCCATCTCTTTCAGAATTTTCCACAGTTTGTGGAAGGCTTTAGTGTAGTCAATGAAGCAGAAGTAGGTGTTTCTCTGTAATCCTCTTGTTTTTTTCTATAATCCAATGGATGTTGGCAATTTGGTCTCTGGGTCCTCTGCCTTTTCTAAATCCACCTTGTACATCTGGAATTTCTTGGTGCACATACTGTTGAAGCCTAGTTTGAAGGGTTTTGAGCATTACCTTGCTAGCATGTGAAATGAGTAAAATTTTGTGGTAGTTTGGACATCTTTGGCAAGGCCTTCTTTGGAATTGGAATTAAAACTGACTTTTTAAAATATATAAGTGAGAATAAGCAAACGAGAAACACTTCTCAACAAAAACAATGTCATTGTTATTTTTAAGTTGCTAAGTCATGTCTGACTCCTTGGGACCCCATGGACTGAAGCATGCCAGGCTCCCCTGTCCTTCACTATCTTCCAGAATTTGTTCAGATTCACATCCATTGAGTCAGTGATGCTTTTTCATTTTCTGCAACTCCCATTTCCTTGTGCCTTCAGTCTTTCCCAGCATCAGGGTCTTTTCCAGTGAGTTGTCTCTTCACATCAGATGGCAAATATATTGATACTTCAGTCCCAGCATTGGTCCTTCCAATGAATGTGTGTGCTGGGTTTAGTTGCTCAATCATGTCTGACTCTTTGCGATCCCATGGACTGTAACCCACCATACTCCTCTGTCCATGGGGATTCTCTAGGCAAGAATACTAAAGTGGGTTTCCATGCCCTCCTTCAAGAGATCTTCCCAAACCAGGGATCAAAACCAGGTCTCCCACATTGCAGATTGATTCTTTGCCATCTGAGACACCAGGGAAGCCCTTTCAACAAATATTCAAGGTTGATTTTCTTTGGGATTGACTGATTTGATCTCCTTGCATCCAGGAGGCTCTCAGGAGTCTTCTCTAGCACCACAATTCAAAAGCATCCAGTCTTTGTTGCTCAGCCTTCTTTATGGTCCAACTCTTACATCTATACATGACTACTGGAAAAACCATAGCTTTGACTACACAGAACTTTGTTGGCAAATAGTGTCTCTCCTTTTTAATATACTCTCCAGTTTGTCATAGCTTTACTTCAAAGGAACAAGCATCTTTAATTTCATGGCTGCAGTCACCATCTGCAGTGATTTTGGAGCCCAAGAAAATAAAGTCTCTCACTGTTTCCATTGTTTCCCCATCCATTTGCCATGAAGTGATGGGGCCAAATGCCATGATCTTCATTTTTTAAGTATTAAATTTTAAGCCAGTTTTTTCACTCTCTTCTTTCACTTTCATCAAGAGGCTCTTCACTTTCTGCCATAAAGTGTTATCAGATTAAAATTTCTTAACTTTTATACATGTGTGTATATACATTGTATTAAAAGAGCATAAAAGAAGCTTATCTGTAGTTTTTTTTCCTCTTTTCAAGACATGACCTGTCTACAGAAAGCAATTCTGGGACATTGATAACAGTCCAGGTAACATTTTCAGATTATCCTTTAAGAGAGGAGGAAAGCATTGTCTGGTCTAAGAGCTTTGACAAGAGCTGTCTGAGTGCCAGCAGAAAAGGACATTAGTAACCAAGATATATCATTTACAATGTGCCCTTTTTATGACTCCTGTCAAGTTACAGCATAATCTGAGGAAAATCAACATCATTTAAGGTTGCAATGACCTTCTAAGGGCTTGTTTTTAAGAGCAGAGGTTAAAAGGCACAACAGTGTGAGTCACCAAACATGATTGTACTGGAGCAAGTTTTATAGATTGTCATTTTCTTTTTAACTCTGCTTGTAAGCTCAGTGTCTATTATACAATTTAAAAATATTTTTGGAGAATTAGAGGTCTGTGTTAGGAGGTCTGGATTTTATTTTTCTTTTCCAATTTGATTTTCTATATAAGCTTAACAAAAACATATGGACATAATGTCTATTAAAACGTGAGCCTCTTAAAAAATGGCTAAGAAAAAAAAAAAAAAAAAAAGTGAGCTGCAACATGATCAGGATATAATGAATAACTTAATATAATCATCTTTTTATAATAAATCAGAACAAAGAAATAGCTCATCAGTATATGAAAGAGACTAATGTAGTAGATATTTGGTGACAGATCAGAAGACAGGACAATAATTCATAGTGACTTGACCAACCAGATGACATTTATGGCATTTGAAATGATCGACTAGGAATAGTAGCACTCTGGAGCAAAGTTACAACTTATTTAAACACCAACAAGAATTTCTAGTCAAAACAGTAAAAACAAAGCATAGTAATCTTTTCTTCATAGAAAGCTTGAAAATGAAGAGAAAATTCTGAAAAAAATCAATGTAGGGAAAAATAGTAAAAACTCCTGAAGAGAAAATGAATTACTAGAATTTAGAAATGAAGATATGCCTCAGAGAACATCTGAGAGAAAGAAAGAGATGACAAGAATTACAAGTTGAAAGATGAAGAACAGGCTGAGAAACTTTAATTTTATTTTTAAAAAATTTTCAGGAGGAACAAATATAGAAAACTGAGGAAAGGAAATATTCAAAGTACTAAAGAAATATTTCAAGCGTTAATGAAAAATCTGAGTATTGATATTTAAAAAAATCACGAAGACTGAACTAACTGAACCCCACCAAAAAATCACATTTAGACAGATGATAGTCAATGAAAATCCTTTAATGTTTCATAGAAATATAACTGAACTCATTTTTTTCCTATAACATATGTCCCCTGTCATTTTCTATATAAACTTTAATCATTTCTGTCTATATATTTAACTTGATGCAGGTTTTGTAATATTACTAGAAGCTTTACTTTCTCTTTTAGAAATTCTAAGCTTCCACTGCTTCCTGGTATAATCCCTTCTGGCTCCTTCTTTGTGTATATATTTTAATTATTTTCTTAATTTGTTAACCTAGTATACAAAGAAACAAGTCTTACATTTTCAACCTCTGTATTTTTCCAGTGTTCTGTGTATAGTAGGCCATCAGTAAACATTTTTTATGTAAAGCAATGAATGAATGAACCCAGATAAAGGTCTCCAATTATTAGCCGTCATCAAATAAGCTTTTATACAAATATTTGGTTTATTGGAAAGCTTAGCAGTTTGAAATAAAAACATATCATTGGCTCTCATGCTGCTGCTGCTAAGTCACTTCAGTCGTGTCCGACTCTGTGCGACCCCAGAGATGGCAGCCCACCAGGCTCCCCCGTCCCTGGGATTCTCCAGGCAAGAACACTGGAGTGGGTTGCCATTTCCTTCTCCAATGCATGAAAGTGAAAAGTGAAAGTGAAGTCACTCAGTCGTGTCCGACTGTTCACGACCCCATGGACTGCAGCCTACCAGGCTCCCCCGTCCATGGGGTTTTCCAGGCAAGAGTACTGGAGTGGGGTGCCATTGCCTTCGCCATTGGCTCTCATGAGTTATAGTAAAATTTTCTTAGTTATAATTAAATAAAAATCATTATCCATAAAGATGTTTGCATTTACTAAGTTTGAGATAAATAAGGATTAATAAAGTTTTCTTTACTCTTAGCAAGTTAAACATAGGATGATTTTTCAACTACCTATTATGACATTAACAATGTGATTGTTAATCTCAAAAAGAAGAGAATATTATAATTCATGTGAGTTAGGTTAATAATAATGTATTTTCTTAGAGATTGATAAACATCAGAAATAAAAATTTTAAACAAGGTTTCCTATCAATAAAAACATAGAAAAGACTTCACAATCACCTGACCCAAATTGTGCTAGTGGGATGTTTTAAGATCTTAACTTTTTCTGAGCTACAAACAACACATGATTTCTTTCTGAGCCACGCTCTCTCTCTGTTTTGTTCATTCTCTTCTTTTCTCATTTCCCTGTTATTCATTTAACATCATGTTTGACCATGCGTGCGTGCTCAGTCATGTCCAACTCTTTGCAACCCCACGGACTATAGCCTGCCAGGCTCCTCTGGCCATGGGATGTCCCAGGCAAGAATACTGGGTTGCCATTTCCTTCTCCAGGGAATCTTCCTGACCCAGGGATGGAACCCTTCTGACCCAGAGATGGAACCCATGTTTCCTGCATCTCCTATATTGGCAGGCAGATTCTTTATCACTGCGCCACCTGGGAAGCCCCACGTTTGACCACTCCACTGTAAATCAGTTTTCATTTATTCCATATATTGCCTTTCCTGCCTTGATATCAGGGAATAATTTTTAAAGATAATTTTTAAAGAAGTAGGCTAACAATTGTGGAGAAAAGCAATCTTATGTATAGAGCTTCCCAGGTAGCTCATTTGGTAAAGAATATGCCTGTAATGCAGGAAACCTGAGTTTGATCCCTGGGTCAGGAAGATCCCTGGAGAAGGAAATGGCAACCTACTCCAGTATGTGGGCATTCGTGTATATATTGAATGAGGAAGGGCTAGCTGATATGAAGAATTTTAAGAGATGAGTATTCTAGGTATCAGACTCTTCCTCCACAAACATTACAGGACAGAAAAATACTTGTTTTTAAATTAATGGTATTTTAATAAATATTTTTAATTAATGTGATATTGTGCACCACAATGAGGATTAGAAAAACACAGTACTTGGCTGATGAAAAATTGTTTTTTAACCATAAATTTTTATTAAAAATGAGAATTTCTAATATATATTCTTTGTAAAGCAATATATGAACCCCAACTAGCTCTTCAGAAAGAATAATAATAGATATTTTGCATCAAAAAAGCAAATATTTTAATTTGGACTTTCTAAAATAATAGATTTAAAAAGTGGGCCATTTTCAGCTCAGAACTAGTGAACACAGAGAAAATTGTTATAGTGTCTGGCTGTCTGAGTGATCACATTCTAATTAGGTAATGCCTCTCCTATATTGACAGCTTTGACTCTTTCAGGTAAATCTCTCAAAAGGAAAAGATAGTGAATAATATGATTAACAGAAAACTTAATTTACTTAAATCTCAGGCTTTTCTGGTAACCCATGAAATATTCTGGTAATAC
This sequence comes from Cephalophus harveyi, assembly GCA_006410635.1. Lineage (NCBI taxonomy): Eukaryota > Metazoa > Chordata > Mammalia > Artiodactyla > Bovidae > Cephalophus > Cephalophus harveyi. The sequence continues at coordinate 21,372 of SJYT01076615.1, forward strand.
TACAAGCATATTGAATAATCTTAGATAATGACTGCATAATGTAGGGAGTACGCTCTGTTTCCATTCCTGCTGTCAAGCAATTGTGGTTACACTTGGCGTTTTTTAGTATAAATGCTGCTTCTATAATACCAGTTTCCCTGAAAAGCTTGGCAATAAGTGAGATTGATGACTGAGAACTATGAAACTATCTTGGAATCACTGGCCTTTCTGAAACATTCAGAGCATCCATCTTTGTCCTCTCATTTTGAGTATCACAGAAGTGGAAATCAGGTGATCTAGCCTACTGTTCAGACTGTGCCTCAAACTGGTTGTATGACCAGGGACATCTCTCATAAATCTCTTGGGTTTACTTATTTTATGGCAAAATGGAGGGGTTAAATTAGATTGCTAAAGTTCCTTGTAGGCCTGCCCTAAAATTGTGTGAATTTAAAAACATCTGTTAATATATAAAAGACACATACTTTGATTTGAAGTAAACTATTGCTATTACTTGGCAAAGAAGTTTTTGAACTTAACCCACAACTCATAGATCAGCTACATTTTCAGCCATTGATATCCATTGTGAGCACATTTCTAACTTTAAATTTTTTATATCTGATAACTAAAAAGCTAATTATTTTGCACACATCATTTTTTTTTTAAGAAAGATCCAAAGATGAAATACTTTGCAGATAATCAGAATGGCCAAAATCTCTTTTTTTCCCTAAAGTGTTAACATTTTTATCTCTAATGTGCTGTTTCACAGATACATAGAAAATCTAGTGCAAATAAACATCCTATTAAATGTTGCTACACAAAATAACTGGCCCATAGTTTAGATCCCACAGACATGCTAGGTAGAACATTATGAAGAATTCAACATGAGTATAAGATTAGTAGAATAAACATAACTAAAGCCATAAAGAATGGCTTTATACTAAACTAGACATGAATTTAAGAATCAATAGAATCACTTCCTGGATATATAAACTTGGATAAGTTAATTATCATCCTTAAATTTTAACTGTCTCATCTAAAAAAATGGATATAATGATAATACTCATATTTAGGGTTTTGAAGGTAAAAATATGGTAATTATTAAAGTTTTATACCTCAGAGACTCATACAAAGTAAATATTCAAGTAATTATTAATTTATGCTATCACAATTAATGATAAGATGACTCTTTCATTTACTGCCAAAAATAAGTCCATAATAGATGATCCTGCACTGTGTGTGAGAGGAAATAAAGACATGAATATGGGTCACCAGAAACTGCATAATGCTTTAGATACCTAACCTCAAGTCAACAACAGCTCCTCAAGGAACAATTGTTTGTATTCAGTTTTCTTATTATTTCCAGAGACACACTTTCACTTAGCCAATGGTCACCAGCCCATCAGATACATGGTAAAGGGAAACCCTATATTTCGTATTTTCCCTCCTTCTATAATGGCAATTTATTTTAATAAGAAATAAATCATTTTGCAATAGTCACAGCTATGTTTATTCTCTTTTCAAAAAAAAAGAATAGCTTTATTGAGAAATAATTCACAAAATAAAATAATTTCATTAAAAGTGTACAATTTAATAAAATTTCGATGTGACACTAAAAATATGTGCATCAATCACCACTTTTGTTTTGATGCTGCCAGATCAAATCTATGTAAGCTCGAGTAAACTGCTGAAAATTCTGATGTGCCTCCTTTTACCTTTAACATAATTTTCTGCCCCTTCTTCCCTACAGTGACTTTGTACCAAAAAAAAAAAAAAGATCAGAGGAAAACAAGGGGCACAAATGGAAATGATGTTTTCCACTTACTATTAACAAAGAAAATAAAATTAAAGCCTTCCTAAAACAGGGCTTGGGAAGATATTTCATCTCTCTCAGATTTTAATTTAAAAATTGTTTATAAATAATTTCCTTTTCATTGTATAATTGTCTAAATGTATGTGCATTTCCACTAATAAGAGATGCTCAATACTTACATTTCTATAACTTAGTTCAAGTTGACCTTCTCATCTCTCTAACTGCACTAATTCTAGCTTCATCAACTTTACTCTTGTTACCATATGTTTGTCTTTAAAAAAGTAAAAGATAGAATATATTTCATTGCCTATAAAAGCAAATGTTACCAAAGAATTTAAGGAAATGGCTTTGCTAACAACACATAAAGCTCTTGCTTCTAAATGACAACAGGGCTGTAGGAAAATTGGAGAGGTGTTATTTGCACAACAAACACAGTAATTGTTTTTTCTGTGAGATTGAAAGCCTGATAAATATCATGTTTATTTGCCAACCACCAACCACTTTCCTTGAATGTTATTATATTATTTGAGTGAATATGTTGTCCAGAATTTTACCTGTGACATAATTTGAATTATCTCTGTACATAAAAACCAATAGCTGAGCAGATTCCTTCAGAAGGTATGATATATGAATTTATATAAGCTGTATATTATGAGGAAATTTATTTTTTCAACAATATTTTTTAAACTCTGCATAAATATTTCCCTTTGAAATAAGTGTTTAAGCAGCCTGATGAATGCTGACATATTTCTAATTATTCATTTCTAATGATAAAATATAGACATTTGTGAAATTACAGTCTAAAAATTTTCTTGAATTTTAAATGAGCTAATCTTTTGATGATAAACCATTTACCTATTATATTCTCTTAGTCTTCTGTCATTCTACACTTTAATTTTTATTTCAACAATGTAATAGAAACAAGAAATCACTAGCAATTTACAGAGATATTTGAATTATATAATAAAAAATTATATATGATTAAAAGTATTTGTCATCTTTCAACTTTGATGAAAATTTTAGAATTATTAGATTTATAACTTAGCCTGTTTTGTTCACATTTTTTGGTGTGCTCTTGTCAGAAACCTGAAGTATATTTAGATTTTACTTTTTTAAACAAGCAATCCTCAAATTTACATGCCTTAAAGTAATACAATTTTGATTTTTGTTCAATTATATTTCCTTACAAATTCAGAAAGACAGTTACTCACTAATTACTAAGAAATACAGACAGATGGACTATCTACTATCTTGGATGTTTCCCTCTCTGTGTCAGAGGGTCTAGTGCAGGCAATTGAATATCAGTCCTGAAAACGATACACAGAACTTATTTACCGGAAGGACATGAAAGTACCAAACAATTACAAAAGAGCATAAAAAAGCAATGCTACCATGTTTTGAGGAAGATATAGAGCTGTAATTACTTTTAGAGCAGCAAAATGGCTACTACAGTTTTCATTATGGTTTTTATTGCAATAATTTTATTATGCCTATTATAATGGAGAGGCAGTGACTGAAAGTGCATATTCTAGACCAGGAATGCTTAGTTTTAAATCCTGACTCTACCATTTAACTTGGAGAAGGAAATGGCAACCCACTCCAGTACTCTTGCCTGGAAAATTCCACGGATGCAGGAGCCTCGTAGGCTACAGTCCATGGCGTTGCAAAGTATTGGACACAACTAAGCAACTTCACTTTCTTTCTTTCTATAGTTTCTTTTGGAGAAGGAACTGGGGACCCACTCCAGTGTTCTTGCCTGGAGAGCACTGGGGCCTGGTGGGCTACAGTCTATGGGGTTGCAAAGAGCTGGACACGACTAAGTAATTAACATACACACACACACACACACACACACACACACCACTTAATTAACTATAAGTCAAGCAAGTTAGATTCTTTGTTCTTTCATTTTCTCATCTGAGTATATTCCTATCTTCTATGCAGTGTCATTCTGAATGTTAAATATGGTAATATGTGTAAAATGCTTAGAACAGTGACTGGCATAGAAACTTATAATGTTGCCATGTGAGCTCAGTATAATGCCATAAAGTCACTTCTCAATGTCATTTTAGACTAGATTTATATTTTTCATGTCATTGTATGTAAGTACTTCATGATTACTTGAAAGTGAAAGTGAAAGTTTCTCAGTTGTGTCCGACTCTTTGTGACCCCCTGGACTGTAGTCCATGGAATTCTCTAGGCCAGAATACTGGAGTGGTTAGCCTTTCCCTTCTCCAGGGGCTCTTCCCGACTCAGGGATTGAACCTGTGTCTCCCGCATTGCAGGCAGACGCTTTACCACCTGATCCACTAAGGAAGCCCAAGACTGACAGAGGCAAGTGCAAATAAGGATGAAGATAGGTAAGTCCTGGCCTGTTCTGATAGCAAGATTACTCCCACAGGTCCTGGAAGGAGACACCAATGAGTGAGAAGTGAGGACGCTCTTTCCGTAGCAAAGTGGTGAGTAGGCTCCTGATTCTGTCTTCCACGGCAATAATTCTCAAAGCAGTGATAGGAGATTCCAGTTGGCAATAAGGAGGAATTAGCTCTTACTGCATTTTGATGGTTCATAATAATAGTCACAAAATTACTATGGAAATACTGGTATTGGTCTAACTTTGAAATTTTAGTCTGTAAGATCATTTAGGTATATTCTTTACAAGGACAAATTCTTTGCCTTGTAGGAAATTTGATTTTTCATCAAAATTAATGACTGAATCACAACATGGATCATTAAACGTGATAATACCACTACAAAAGTAAGCATAACTATGAAGTAATGGTACTAGAATTCTGTAGTTCATAAAATAATATTGTTGGCATTTCTTTTAAAAAGTTTTTTTCTTAAAGTATATATGAGCAGAATTCCAAACTTGATCTCTTTAAAAGTTAGCATTTGCTTGAAAATATGGATATGATGATATTATGGTAATACCATTGAGGTAAAATTTGTATTTATAATTATATTAGATTTGTTCATCAGTTGTACATTTATTAACTAAATTGTGATTTACTGAATAATACTAAAGGGACTAAATGTCTTGGTTTGGTATTATTAAGCCCCATACAAGTCTAACAAGTCAGTATATATATTGTATATATATGTTCTGTAATCATATAGGCTTTATTTGGGGGAAAATCATATAGTAGAAAGAGAAGCACATGGTTGTTAGGTATTTAGTATCTTTGACTAGGTCATCTGCAAAGCTCTTGTTGTTCATTTTGTAACTAAGTCCCTAGGCCAGCTATGAGTACATGTTGGCACTGAAATGGATCTTTTACTGTTGGTTCTCCCTAGATCTCTAAATAGGACAGTAATAAGGAAAAACAGCACAAGGAAGTTAAAAAAAAAAAAAATCTGATCAGTAGTCCATCGTGATGCTCAATGAGGACCCCTGTGAACACTCTAGACAAGACAAAAGTATCCAGCGATTCTCATTCCTAGTTCCACGGACTAAACAGGGCCAGATCTATGCTGTTGAAACTGGATTTGCTTGGAGCTTAGAACCCTAATGAGAGGGACTCTTACTTCCTCCCATTCTATTTTCTTGTAATATGTGTTCAGTTCAGTTCAGTCGCTCAGTCATGTCCAACTCTTTGCGACCCCATGAATCGCAGCATGCCAGGCCTCCCTCCATCACCATCTCCCGGAGTTCATTCAGACTCACATCCATCGAGTCAGTGATGCCATTCAGCCATCTCATCCTCTGTCATCCCCTTTTCCTCCTGCCCCTAATCCCTCCCAGTATCAGAGTCTTTTCCAATGAGTCAACTCTTCACATGAGGTGGCCAAAGTACTGGAGTTTCAGCTTTAGCATCATTCCTTCCAAAAAACACCCAGGGCTGATCTCCTTTAGAATGGACTGTTTGGATCTCCTTGCAGTCCAAGGGACTCTCAAGAGTCTTCTCCAACAACACAGTTCAAAAGCATCAATTCTTCGGCACTCAGCTTTCTTCACAGTCCAACTCTCATATCCATACATGACCACTGTAAAAACCATAGCCTTGACTATGTGTTAGAATATGTAATATGTGTTAGAAATACCTAATAAGTGTGATTTAAACAGAGCAAGGTGTAGATACCAGGTATGTGTACAGTATGAGTATGAAGGCTAAGTGGGCATGAAGATGTAGGGGCTTGGATGAAGCTGAGTTTAGATATGAAGACTTTCGGTGAAGTTGCAATCAGGTTTGTAAGCAAAGAGAACTTTCCCACTTGGCACACACTACTCCATCTCCTGATAAGTTGATCTTATGTAGATTCTTCCCCTGGACCTTTAGAGAAAAAAAAACAACAAATCTCCAGTCAACCTATTGGAGTCTCTTATGATGAGCCTGTTGATCTAGATACATAAATTTCAAGCCATGTCTATATAATCCAAAAATATCAGGTCTGATTTTTAAATAATCAATCATAATAATCCCAGAAATCCAAAGCTATGGTCAGGCTTCTGGGTTCATTTAAATGGGTATTTACTTGCAAATCAGTGAGCAGAATAAAAGCTGTTATGTGGTCCATAGTTTTAATATATGAATATTCAACTGGTCAAACTAATACCCATACATCAGTTGAGGTCACATTTACCACAAATTTTTTAAAAAGTTGGTCTTAGAGCTTTTGGATTTAAAAATTTAATTAAATTGCATTTAATAATTGTGGATCAGACTTATTTTAGATTTATTTTAGGAACAAGGACTAAGGAAGCTTAAGATCTATTTAAAGTGCAGACAAAATTCCCACAATAGCATCATAATGGATATCTTATATGTACATTTTAAGTGATTGGCAATTTAATTAACCCTGATCTATAGTAGTGAATTTTGTGATATTTGGAAGGTACCAAATTTTAATATTTTTTAACAATCCAAGCCTATGCTTGAATTTGTTAATATTTGAAAGGTTTTTTTTATACAATCAAAAATTTGTAAATGTATGCATAAAGAAATAATTATGAGGCATACTTATTAGAAACATATATATATATAGGTGTGTGTCTATATGTATTTAGAATGACATTGAGATCACTTGAACTAATGAGATGAAATCAGAAAAAGATAATTTCAAACTTCTATTAAAAGCATTAGAATATAAATAAAGAGGAAATAAAATCATTCAAAGGAATTCCTTCCTCTTAATTTATTAATGTGTATACCCATCCATTTATTCTTTAAGTCAAACAATATTTGATGAGATCTGGGTTGCAAAAATCAACATAATGTTAAGACTGGCTTTGAGTTGCTTATAAAATTCCTCAAGCCCTGGGTTGCTGCTGCTAAGTCACTTCAGTCGTGTCTGACTCTGTGTGACCCCATAGACAGCAGCCCACCAGACCCTGGGTTAGTGGTGAATATACTTTTAACTAGTGAAATGAGGAATATCTAAATTTGGAGAATAAATTCTTGATAGCTGATAAGAACTTTGGATTTTGAGCCAATCATGACCCTGGTCACAGAATTCAAGCAGTGTAACTGTGGCTTAACTTGCTTTTTCTCAGCAATGTCTTTCCATTTATCCAGCGTATAAGAGAGGGAGTTCCCATTATGGTAGTCACACAGTAATGACTCTTTGCAACCCAGTGGACTGTACAGTGCATGTAATTCTCCAGGACAGAATACTGGAGTGGCTACCCACTCCCTTCTCCAGGGGATCGTCCCAACCCAGGAATTGAACCCAGGTCTCCCACATTGCAGGTGATTCATTACCCTCTGAGCCAGCAGGGAAGCCCAAACAGTGAAACACACACATTTGAATACAAAGTTTTTGAGAACCCTTGGGAAAACCTAGTAAGTGTTTAATTTTATCCTTATATTTTTCTCTATCACTTGACTACTGCATAGATTTGGGTGATTTTTATATTCTATGCTTATTTTGGAGAAGGAAATGGCACCCCACTCCAGTGTTCTTGTCTGGAGAATCCCAGGGACGGGGAAGCCTGGTGGACTGCTGTCTATGGGGTCTCACAGAGTCGGACACGACTGAAGCGACTTAGCAGCAGCATGCTTATTTTAATAGAGAATTTTAGGTTACTGATTTAAGATTATTTCTTTTCTAAAGTAAGTATTTAAAAACTTACAAATTTCTCTCTATGCATGCCTTCATCTACGTGTTATTTTGAAATGTTACCAGATTCTAAAGATTTCAAACATGAATTCTATCATGGCAGTTTGAGCATGGGTTGGAAAAGAATTTCCAGACACAGAGTGTTTCAGAAAGCAGTGAGGTTATTAAGAACAAAAAGCAGAGAAAATGTGGGTGTTGCAAGCACAGTGCTGACCTCCTGACAGACCAGAGAGAGTCGACGCTTTTGTAAGCTAATAGTCATTTTTTGTAGCCTTAAGACAAAGAAAATTCCTTCTGGAAGGGTAGCATTAGGTGATTGGTTAGGTCAATATAGGGTGAGTACCAGGGTGACAATTTTTACCTAACATGGAGTTAGAAGCCTGGCTGGTAAGGATCAGGGGGCTTTGGGCAAGAGTTATAATGGGGTCAGTCATTTCTGGAAATGACACTGGTACAGGCCTCTGCACCTGTGACCTTGGTATGGGACTCCACAGATTATATTAGTAAACCTGTTTTATACAAACATAATTCAGTAATCTGTGTTTACTGTTAAAAATAAAAATTAAGACTAGACAAGCTAAAGAACTAGTACTCAGAGCATGGTTGAGAGGCACTCCAGCCCCATGCATACACACATTTTCAAGCAACCTCTGGAGAGTCCTCTTTCACCTTGAGGCACAGAGTAATGTATGGTTCTCAATTCTACTGCATCTAGCAGCCTGAAGAGGGCTTCACAAACACTCTAAAACTTTTTCTTCCTCCTCTTTTCCTCCTTTATATTTTGTTCAGCCTCTTGAACTTTACAACTCTCAAGAGCCAATCTTTTTTTGGCAGGAAGCTGCATGAGTGATAATCCAACAGAGCAGTGTCATCCACCTGAAGGATGGCACTGGAAATTGCATGATTTGTAAGGAAGGAAATTGTCACTTTCTGAATGGTGTTTCATCATGAGTCTAGGCCCGAGGACAGTTTCACACATACGGTTCCTCTCACACACACCCCAAATGATCCTGCTTCACGAACTTGAAGCTGTGTATGCTCATATAGCTGTAGAGCAAAGGGTGATTTATATTTAATTAACATTCTCAAAAAGTCTTAAAGGTGAAAAACACTGTAAGTTGTTGGAGATAATTTGTTGGGGTTCTATATTAACGTTATTTATTAACAAATTGCAGCCAGTTTCTAGCATTTGCTTAGATCTAAATATAGATAATTTCACTCTAATTCATAAAATATGAACTTTATAAATGAAATACACTGGAGTTTTATTACTTTCAATATAAAATTTTTCAGTTATTTGAAAGCACCTTTTTAGTAGTGAAGATGTCTTCAGATGATTAACTATTTGGCAAAAAGCTTAAGGCAAGTAGAATTTTAATACTGAAATATTAATTTCATAACACTATTCAATATTTCAAAAATAAGTTAGATATATACTTTTAAGGGATCTGTTTATTGTGAAATAAGAGGTACTTTTTCTTTTTTTGGAAAAAGCAGTGGAATGGGACAAATTGATTTCAGACAAATTATGGATGTCCTGATAGTCTCTGACAGACCTTATCGACAAATGAAGATCTTATTGCTAAATTCTCTTCAGGTCATACAATTAGAATTTTATATTTTAAATAGATATTTTGATATTCTTAGTTCATAAGAATATAGAATATTAGAGTTATACATTTAAATCCTATTTAAATGTGATATAAACTTTGAAGAAATGAATAATTTCTTTTATATTATCTATGCCTCCCTGGTGACTCAGATGGTAAAGTGTCTACCCACAATGTGGGAGAACAGGTTTCAGTCCCTAGGTCAGGAAGATCCCCTGGAGAAGGAAATGGCAAACCACTCCAAAACTCTTGCCTGGAAAATTCCATGGACAGAGGAGCCTGGTAGGCTACAGTCCATGGGGTTGCAAAGAGTTGGACACAACTAAGTGGCTTCACTTTCTTTGTTTATATTATACTTGAATTTTTAATTTTTTAATTAATTATTTATTTATTTATTTTTTACTTTACAATATTGTATGGTTTTGACATGCTTCAACATGAATCCGCCACAGGTGTACACATGTTCCCAATCCTTAACCACCCTCCCACCTCCCTCCCCATACCATCCCTCTGGGTCATCCCAGTGCACCAGCCCCTAGCATCCTGTATCCTGTATCAAACCTAGACTGGCAATTCGTTTCTTATATAATATTATACATGTTTCAATGCCATTCTCCCAAATCATCCCACCCTCTCCCTCTCCCACAGAGTCCAAAAGACTGTTTTATACATCTGTGTCTCTTTTGCTGTCTCGCATATAGGGTTATCATTACCGTCTTTCCAAATTCCATATATATGCGTTAGTATACTGTATTGGTGTTTTTCTTTCTGGCTTACTTCACTCTATATAATAGGCTCCAGTTTCATCCATCTCATTAGAACTGATTCAAATGTATTCTTTTTAATGGCTGAGTAATACTCCATTGTGTGTATGTACCACAGCTTTCTTATCCATTCATCTGCTGATGGACTTCTAGGTTGCTTCCATGTCCTGGCTATTATAAACAGTGCTGCGATGAACATTGGGGTACACGTGTCTCTTTCAATTCTGGTTTCCTCAGTGTGTATGCCCAGCAGTGGGATTGCTGGGTCATAAGGCAATTCTATTTACAGTTTTTAAAGGAATCTCCACACTGTTCTCCATAGTGGCTGTACTAGAAGAGTCGGACACGACTGAAGGACTGAACTGAACTGAAAGTAAATAATGTCTGATACATCATTTTAATTCTAATTTTTTTTCTTACTGGCTGCTATATGAATTACAGCATGCATTGAATCATCATAGTTCTTGATCAGATTAATACTAACTTAATTTCAGTAAATATAAAGGCATTGTAGCCATTCAGAAAATGTAAGTTTCTCCTTTTCACCTTAAAAAGTATAATCTTGGGTATTTCTGGGCCTTTCTCTTCTTTCTCTTGTTTCATCTTTTGCCACCTTAGCTACCATAGCAAAAAAGAAACCAAGGGATCCATTGAGCCAACTTTCCTGGGATTAGATTTATCACTTTTCAATTTCATTGGTAGCTCTTACTTCTTCTAACAGATCACATTTCAACTTCTGTTTCACATGAGCAATTCCAAAGACATCCAGGCATCAGGGCTTCAACAACCCTATATCTTCCTGTTTCTTTTCCCCAAACAACACTTTAGTCATGTTTCTGTGAATGGAGGTCATTTTAACAATTTCCATCATTGCTACTTTGCTGGAAGAACTCAAGGAAACTGAAGACTATTATACTCATGGCTGTGAAATATTACAGAGAATGAATATACAACAGGATTATTGTTATTGTTTAGTCACTAAGTTGTGTCTGACTCCTTGTGACCACTTAGACTGTAGCATGCCAGGCTCCTCTTTCTGTGGGATATCCCAGGCAAGAACACAAGTGGGTTGCCATTCCTTCACAAGGGATCTTCCTGACCCACAAATGAACATGCATCTCCTGCACTGTAGGAGGATTTTAGTGACTCCAATTATAGAGTTAGGATTCCAAAGAAAACAAGGATAAGCAAGGAGAAAAAAAACTATTTGGCAGAGTCTGGGTGAATCCCACCACAGATTTTTTATGTGCTCTTCAAAGGGGCGACAGGGCATACTCCTTCCTCCACCAGTGGAACGTACACTTCTGCACAGGAATGTCTGTTTGAGACTCAGAGTCCAAGGTTTTATTAGGGGCTGGTCACACAGACACTCTGCCTAGCCACAGTTACCAAAATTCAAGATTCCCAGAAGGAAAGCAAAATACCATAAATCACATTACAGAGCAGTACAGAGATTTGACCATTTCTAGAATGTTTCAAAGCCAAATTTCCTGAAACCAGCCAAGGGCCAGCTCTGCAAACAAGCCCTTCTAACGATTATCCTTGCTGTGTTAACTCTGTCCTGAACATCTTATGCTGTCACTCAGTTCCCATTTGATGCTGTCTTTAACGCATGTGGTCCCATTACATTCTCCCAACAGTCTACTCTGATAGGTATTACTATTCTTCTTCTACTTTTCCAATGAGAAAACTGAGAATCAGAGAGAAAATTGATTTCAAAAGGTCATATAACTAGGAAGAGGTAGCAAAGTTTGAGGAGAAGGCAATGGCACCCCACTCCAGTGCTCTTTCCTGGAAAATCCCATGGACAGAAGAACCTGGTAGGCTACAGTCCATGGGGTCACGAAGAGTCAGACACGACTGAGCGACTTCACTTTCACTTTTCACTTTCATGCATTGGAGAAGGAAATGGCAACCCACTCCAGTGTTCTTGCCTGGAGAATCCCAGGGACGGGAGAGCCTGGTGGGCTGCCGTCTGTGGGGTCACACAGAGTCAGACACAACTGAAGTGACTTAGCAGCAGCAGCAGCAAGGTTTGACTTCAAAGTCAAGATTTTAATCATTAAATATATCCATATGGCATATCTTCAAAAAATATTTACTGAATATGCCAAGTGAATTGGGACTGGAGGATACCATATTATTTAATATAATTGTATATGTATAGAATCCTGAATTCTTATTTGAATTAAGTAAGGCTAAACATTACTTCTATTAGGCAGAAGAAGAAAATCAAGAGCTGAAGTATATAGAAATATATTAGCTGCTCATTATTATGTAGAATTTAAATAAACTTTCTAACCCATTCCTCGCTAGCTTTCTACACCAGTAAATATGTGTCTCTCATTACAATTATGGTTTTCAAATGCTCTAATTAATATGTCCAAGCACTGTCAGAGACAGATTGCTTGCAATTGCTTGCAATTTGGGGAACAGATAAATCTCATTGTATTAAATATGTTATAATCACTTTAAAAATGCAGGTCAGTTGAGTTGGACAGCTTCTCTAGACTTCTTCAGGGGTGGATATTAATTCAGCACACAGCAAATCTGCTCACACATCAAATCAAGGCAGAACCACAACTAACTAATGGCAAGCTAAAACTTCAGAGGTCTCACAGAAACAAATTCATTCAGACAATACTTCTTCTTCTTTATTTTTTTACTGTAATACTAAATGGTAGCATCTGAACAGATAACTGTACAGAAAAAGAAATATACTGGATATTAATCTAACAATAATGTAATTTGGCAAGAGCAAATATGGTGTACAAAATAATTTTCTTTACAATCCTTAAAATAATCCAAATATTTGTTCCTAAAAGATAAGAACTAGAAATTCAGACATTGTCGTGGTGGTACCTAAAACATCTTTTAGTCCATTGAGAATGTACAACAAGGAGTGTACTTTTAGAGTAAACAGGTTCAGAAAATGTTGCTTTAAATTTTTTCTGATGTCTTTCTCTCTCCCCCATTGTTAGCAGATTTTGTTAGTATAGGTTTTATTATTTGTTAATCTGTTAGACTAATCAGAGAAATGTTAATCAACACAATTAACATATACTGAGTGTCTACTATCAAATAAAAAGCTTTTTAGGTAGTTTAAGGTGGTGGAATTAGGGCTTAGAACTATTGAATTAAAAGGATGCCCATTTTGTTGTTTACAAAACCTTTTTTGAGTTAACAATTCTGATACATTTCCATGTCAACGATACCAACTGTGCATTTTGTCACATAGATGAGTTTGTTCTAATAAACTGCTTGTAAGTAACTCCTCTGATTCCAGTAATTTAACTTACATTCTCTTTGTTAAAATTTTGCTAGTTAAATCATTATGCAAATGGTACAAGGGGTGATCTTTGCTTTTTATTACTTTTAATTTTTCTTTCATCATTATCTATAGTTAGATAGTAGTCCATATAAAATTAAATATATTATAATTCTGAAGAATACAAGACATACTTTTGTAGCAATGTTTTTAAATATCAACTTAAATTCCAACATGACATTTCACACAGAGAATTTTGAAGACTGAAGCTTTCAGTTTCATATACATAGTAATAAAAATGTTCTTGTTGGCAAATATTTTTCAACTTTAATGGTAAATGTATCTCATAGTTCTCAGGGAAAAAAAAAACTAAGCTTGTGAAATCAGCTTAGAGATCGGTTTGTTCAAAGGCAATATCTTTGTCTTTGTAAATGTTACTATATTGATTAAAATTTTCATCTACGTTTTATGGTTTGGCTTACAATGCCCTTTACAAGCTAACCCCTCATGCATTCTGACTCAGTGCTTTAAAGAGTTGCCATGCTCTTTCATGATTCTATAAATTCTAATTATTTTATCTTCTGGAAATCTCCTTCTTCTATTCCTACACATCTTAAGACTCAATTCAAATTGGGATCCTAACACTTCACAGTTTTTCCTTCATACTTTCTAATCTGGATTTAAGGTTGCATTTCAACATTCTGAAAAGGATATTTTAAGTTGTATAATCTCTGTGATTATAAATCTATCTAATTTGATAGTTTGTGATCTCTGAGCAAATGAGGCCTGTGTTATTCATGTTTACATCATGTAAACCAAGTCTAGTAATTCTTCAATTATTTATAGAAGTTGCTTGGGTAATTACATACATACTCACTCTTCTGTAAAGAGATTGAATTCAGAGTTTATATACAGTTTCACATATGGTTACTGTTGGAAATATGGCTTAGCTGAGTGCTTCCATAAACTAAGCAGCACACCAGAATCACTTCTTTGCTATAAGCCCCTGTGCCTAGAACATCTGAATCAGTAAATGATCCATGGGCCTAAGAATCTGTATTTCAATACAGATATCTGGTAATTCTCATGCAATGGCTTTTAGGAACAATGATTGAGAATAATGCTAATATGAAAACCATGAATTGATTCATGCTGACTTTCCTTTCAATTACTGATTCAATGTATACTTATCAAGGCTAGAACTTGCAAGGTGTTAGGGGTTTAATCAGTGAACAAAAGAGCCCTTGTGCTTACCCTTGGGTCCACAGTCTTGTGGCAGTAACAGGCTCCAACTGATCATATCAGTACAAATATAATTTTAAGTGGAGTGATAAGTACTATGAAAGAAAATGAGACTCCTAACCAATGTTTTCAAAGACCAAGAAAAGCTTTGCTGAAAAACGTCATTAAATTAAAGACCATATAAAAATAAATAGAAGCTAATTAAGTAAAGAAGGCACAGGAATAAATTAGGTGACAAAAAAGCCTTTCAAGTAGAAGGGAACTCTTCTACACTCTGAGGCAGCAAGTTGGAGCTTGCCATTTTGAAAATTCAGAGTCTGGCTCAATGGGAATTTGTGGAGCATAAGTTTAGTGTGTATACAGGGAGAGATGAGGAATCGTTGTCTTACAAAGACAGGTTAAGGCTTTTGATCATTATTCCAAAAATAATAGGAAGGATTTTAAAGGTTTAAGTAAAACAGTCACATGATCAAACTTAGATTTTAGAAAGAATGCCAGCTACTGTGTGAAATCTTAGTGGGGTTGAGGTGGAGGATGGCTGGGATGGGAACAAAAGTGAGAGCAGACAGGTCAGAAGTTTATACAGAAAGCCAGGTGAAGAGTGATGTTCCCTTAGACCACAGTGAGAGTCAGAGAGAGACAAGTGGACATTGTCAAGATGCATTAGGAATTAAGGATTGCTCTCTTATCCCTCAAAAAATAAATATGTAAATAGTGCTGCAGTGAATATTGGGGAACATGTGCCTTTTTGAATTATGATTTTCTCAGGGTATACACCCAGGAGTAGTAGTATTGGGTCATATGGTAGTTTTCATTTTTTTTTTTAAGTTTCCTCCACTGTTCATAGTGGCTGTGCCAATTTACATCCCTGCAAGAGGGTTCCCTTTCTCTGCATCCTCTCTAGAATGTATTGTTTGTAGATTTTTTGATGATACCCATTACAACCAGTGTGAGGTGATACCTCTTTGTCATTTTGATCTGCATTTCTCTAATAATTAGTAATGTTGAGCATCTTTTCATGTGCCTCTTGGCCACCTGTATGTCCTTCTTTGAAGAAATGCCTTTTTCAAAACCTATTTGCAGGGCAGGAATAGAGACGCAGACAGAGAGAACAGACACAGATGTGTGGACATGGCGGGGAGAGAGAAGGGGGATTGGGATGAACTGGGAGATTAGGATTGACATGTATACACTACCATGTGTAAAATATACAGTTAATGGAAACCTGCTGTATAGAAGAGGGAGGTCAGCTCTGTTCTCTGCGGTGACCTAAAGGGGTGGGATGGCAGGGAGGGAGAGAGGTCCAAGAGGAAGGAGAAATACGTATACATCTAGTTGATTCATTTTGTTGTACAGCAGAAACAAAGACAACGTTGTAAAGCAACTCTATCCCAATTAAAAAAGAAATCTGTTTCCTAATTTCCTTTGAATGGGGTAACTGGTTTGTGTCACGTAATAGAGGATTCAGGCTGTGAGATTACCAAGTATTATTAGAATATATACAGGGCATTGCACTCTTAGAATAGGAAATAACTTGAAATGGAAAACATGAATGCTTTGGAATTCAAAGAACTCTTGCCCTGACTCTGAGTTTCTCATTGACTTGTCGCTTAAGTAAATCTCTCAAGCTCCTTGTTCCTCAATTCCTCATAAGAAAAATTGGTACAGTTTTGAGTAAATCCTAGTTGTGACATGGTTTCACTGTGTGAGACTATTTCTTATCTTTACTGGAAGGGCTTGGTGAATTTTTAGTATATGTGAATATAATTTAGAAAACTGACTTTAAAAGTTAATATTCAAATAAAATTTCCAGAAATTCTGCTTGATATGCTACCATAAAATATGAATAATATCTTCATTTTGAGTTTTCAAGCAGCATCTTTGCCACATTTTGTGATTTATTTCCTTGAAGTATTTTAAAGTGAAACTTGTTACACACTCCCATACACACACACACACCAAATTCTTCCTCTTAAAATTAGGCTTCATGCTGAATGATAGCAATATAATTACTTCTATTTTTAATTAAAATATAGCTGATAAGAAGTAATTATTAAAATGATAATTTAATTTAATGGAAATATACATTTTACTTCAAGTGCTACACAGTCCTTAACTTCTTGGAAATGATTGGTAGGGATAAGCCTTGATACACAAATTTTTTTCCACAAGTTTCTTTTAGAATTAACCAATTATCCATTTTTTAGCAATATATTTATTCATTTGATTCATATTTATTGAGCATCTATGCTGCTGCTAAGTCGCTTCAGTCATGTCTGACTCTGTGCAACCCCATAGACGGCAGCCCACCAGGCTCCCCCATCCCTGGGATTCTCTAGGCAAGAACACTGGAGTGGGTTGCCATTTCCTTCTCCAATGCATGAAAGCGAAAAGTGAAAGTGAAGTCGCTCAGGCGTGTCCGACTCATAGTGACCCCATGGACTGCAGCCCATCAGGCTCCTCCATCCATGGGATTTTCCAGGCGAGAGTACTGGAGTGGGGTGCCATTGCCTTCTCCAATTGAGCATCTATAATATACCATATATAAGTATGGTGCCCTAGAGGACATTATCTGGGGGATGCTATCAGGGAATATTTACCAGAGGATGTAGTGTTTCGGGTGAGATTGGAATGTATTAGTTCCCTAGTCTGCTGTTAACAAAGTACCAAAAATAACAGATAGCTTAAAATAACAGAAATGTATTGCTCACAGTCTGGAGGCTGCTGCTGCTGCTGCTGCTAAGTCGCTTCAGTCGTGTCCGACTCTGTGTGACCCCACAGATGGGAGCCCATTGGGCTCCGCCATCCCTGGGATTCTCCAGGCAAGAACACTGGAGTGGGTTGCCATTTCCTTCTCCAATGCATGAAAGTGAAAAGTGAAAGTGAAGTTGCTCAGTCGTGTCTGACTCAGCGACCCCATGGACTGCAGCCTACCAGGCTCCTCCGTCCATGGGAGTTTCCAGGCAAGAGTACTGGAGTGGGATGCCATTGCCTTGCTAGAAGTCTGAAATCAAAGTGTCAGCAGGACCATGAGAATCCTTCCTTGCCTCTTCTGTCTTCTGGTGTTTGCAGGCAATCCTCGCATTCCTTGGCTTGTGAATGTATCACTTCAGTCATGTGACCATTGCCTCCCTGTGGTTCTTCCTGCTGTCTTCCCTCTGTGAATGTCTGGGTCCAAATACTCTTCCCCTTTAAAAATACTTATTTATTTGGTTGTGCTGGGTCCTCAATGCTGTGAGCAGGCTTTCTCTAGTTCCAGGGAGCTGAAGTTACTCTTTATTGTGGTGCACAGTCTTCTCACTGAGGTGGCTTCTCTTGTTGTGGAGCATGGGCTCTAGGTGTGCAGGCTTCATGCGGTTGAAGCTTGTGGGCTCTTGAGCGCAGGGTCAGTAGTTGTGGCACACAGGCTTAGTTGCTCCATGGCATGTGGAATCTTCCCCAATGCAGTGGCAGGCAGATTCTTACCACTGTACCACCAGGGAAGTCTAAAATTTCCCTTTTCATAAAAACACTGGTCATACTGAATTAGGCTTGCCTTAATGGTCTCATTTTTCCTTGATTACCTCTGTGAAGACCCTATTTAGCAATTAGATCATATTCTGAAGTACTTGAGGCTAGGTCTTCAGCATAACTTTTTGCAGCAAACACAATCCAACAATTGTTGTTTAGTTGCTAAGTCATGTCAAACTCTCCATGACCCCATGTACTGAACCCTGCGAGGCTCCACTGTTCATGGGATTTCCCAGGAAAGAATACTGGAGGTGGTGACCATTTCTTTCCCTAGGGGATATTCTCCACTCAAGGACTGAACTCAAGTCTCCCACACTGGCAGGCGGATTATTTATCACTGAGCCACCAGGGAAGTCCAGTGCAATCACAGCAAGGAGCAAAACTGAAGGAGCAAGAGAATTCCATAGTTAAATGAATTGTGTACCATCACTGACTTGAAATTCACTTGGAAAATAAAAAAGTAAAATGTGACTCATCAAACAGGATCATTTTGTATTCTGTAGAATAGCATCCCTAACTGCTTTGATTACTCTTACAGGATGGAAGAGGGTTTTAACTGATGGTATATAATATGAAGCTCAGGAATATTTCTAGCACCCATAGTTGGAGAGTTCCTTCTATTCCTTCTTTCCTCCCCTTTCTTGCTCTCAGCTGCCTCTCTAGTCACTATACCATCATTGATTATAGTAGGGGTAAATGGAATGTTTTAGTCTAAGAGCTCATCCTCTAGGCAGGGGTCCCAAGATTTGCAGTGAGATCCCCAGGACAGCAGATGACCATGTCTGACACATGACTGGACATTCTTCACTAACTTCAACTCTAGCCCTTTCTGTTTATCTCAAGAGTAAATCAGAGTATATGGGAGTGAAAGAGAGCTTATTAAAAACATATCCTTGATGTACAACATAACACATACTTATTTTTAAAGTAAATTCTTGACATGGCAATACTTGGACAGCCATTATTTTTGCATGCCTTGATAGACATTGGAATCTTTGGAAACACCAGACTCACTCTCCTGTCTTGAAACAATGACAGTTCATTTATTTCAATTCATTCATTATTTTTCTATCCATCAATTCAACTCACATTTAATTGGTGCTTGACAGATGCCCAGCATTATGCTAGTTATGAAGCCATGGACCTTGCCCTTATGTAGTTTGCAGTCTAGAAATAAGCCCACTGGAGAGCATGAGATAACCATCATTCTGTCTTGATAATGCTGACCACACCCCTAAGCAGAAACATCCGAAAAATAGAAGGCAGTGTCAAAAATGGTCATGTAAAATTTATATCATCCATAAACAAGTTGCATTTCTAAGCATTTTCCTAATAACTAGTCTAGCAAACCTCCACAAATAAATACATTTATATTTTTGGTAAATTTTAATTAAAAATGTTTCTCTGGACTTTGTTTATTCAGGTCTTTGGAGGATAAGAATTTGATTCTGGGAACAGGAGTTTATATGCCTGTATTGGGCCTCACATTTTGTATTAACGTGAATGACTGTATTGATTTGAAGAAATGTCATTATATATAGAGTGAGCATAGATAGAATTTGCTGTAAAAAAATGAATCTGTGGGTTTTTACATTCTTGGATTAGAAAATTGTGAAGGGGCAATACATGGGCAATAAAAGAAAATTTAGGAATCAAAGACAGGAAAAAAATGGTGGTTTTCAAAGATATTCTGATTAATGAGTGGTAGGAAGAGATGGAATATTTTAAAGCTGGGAGGATATGAGGTGATACAAATGTCCACAACCTAACATATGCCATCCCAAACACTCAGGATGCATCAAACACTGTGATCCATTTTAAATGTAAGTGGCAGAAATAATGTCTTCCCAGTTCAGTGCTTGTGGGGTGCCCAGCAAGGTTACTGTCAATGGTATTATCAGCTCTGCATTTAGAAAAATAAAAATTCCTTCAAAACAATATTTTCCATGAGAAATGGGGTCAAAAATTATATAAGCATTATTTGGGGCAAAATTGTAAAACAGTGTTACAGAAAATGTGTGAGGACCATACACAGTGTAATATGATTCTTATCTTTAGCCCACTGAAATTGTCTGCTGCTCTTTTTTGAGGATGGGGTAGAAAGTCAGGAGAATTAAGCATGCTCTGTCTTATGTTAAATTAAAACCTATGAGCACATCTTCTGATCTCTATACCCACTGAAAATATTTCATGTTCCTGTCCTTGCTTGGGCAGGTAAACTCTATGAGAAAATTCGTAAACATTATTAAAAAGATTCAAGTAGCAGCTCATTTCTTAATGATTCTGGATAATAAAAAATCTTCAAAGTGTGAGGGTTGGAATGGATGAAAAATGAAAGTGTAAGTTCTGGGGGAAAAATCCAGTTTTGAAACTAGTACATCATATTGAAAGGTTAATTGCTTCCCAATAGCTCTCATCAGATGTACTTGAGAGATTTCTACACATTTACTAAGGTAACCTTACCTTGTTATGGAAAAGAGCAAGAGAACCCTTAGAGTCTTTGGTACATCAAAACTATATTTTACTAACTTAACCCTGAAAGTTACCTGTTCCCAAATTTTGGCTTCCCTGCTGGCTCAGATGGTAAAGAATCTGCCTGCAATGCAGGAGACCCAGGTTTAATCCCTGGGTCAGGAAGATTCCCCTGGAGGAGGACATGGCAAAGGACATGGCAACCCACTCCAGTATTCTTGCCTGGAAATCCCGTGGCCAGAGTAGCCTGGTGAGCTACAGTCCCTGGCATCACAAAGAGCTGGACACAACTAAGCAACTAACACTTTCACTTTTTGCTTAGGTTTCAGCAGAATCAAAGGTAGCCATGGCACATAAATATTAGTGGTTTAATTTCAACTAAACGCAAAACCCTTGTGACTCAGTTGGTAAAGAATCCACCTGCAATGCAGGAGACCTGGGTTTGATCCCTGGGTTGGGAAGATCCCCTGGAGGAGGGCATGACAACCCACTCCAATATTCTTGCCTGGAGAATTCCATTGAAAGTGGAGCCTGTTAGGCTACCGTTCATGGGGTCGCAAAGAGTCGAACATGACTGAACGACTCACAGCACACACATCAAACAAGTATTTGTACTACAATCTAAGTAAAAAAAATTGTATAAGTAAAATTATTAATATTTTCTTTAGGAGGAAAAGAGACTAGCTGTTATGAAGTGAATGGCTATTAAAAAATCTGTTCAGAGATATGCATGGCATTAAAAACAGTTACATATCTCCCTGTAAAAGCCATTTGAACTATGTAAACTGGAAGGGAAAGTTTTCATGGTTGACATTTCATTCATTTCCCTGAATGAATACATAGAAACTTACCCTGTAGCTCTTTCACTCTGCCCCTATTCAAGATATTAATGAGTTTCCCTGAACCCAATGGCCAGAGGATGAAACTTAAAGTACATGATGATTAGTCCTAATCCAAATGTAGGCATGGGGTTCAGTGTTGGTGCTAAAATTCTCTGTTTATACATAACTCCTCAGTGAGAAAAGTCCCTCAGCCTATATGGGGTGAAAAATTTCACCAAATTTTAGAAAACATTAGATTTATATGAACTCCCAAAAAATTATGCTTTGAACTATAAAAGATTGTTAACCTGACATGGCATAATAGTCTCTTGTAACAGCATCTGAAATACCTATTACAATAAAGGCTCACTAATGTATTTCTATGTGAAAGAATTGATTATTAGCTGGTTTAGCAGTTTTCAATCAATTGGTCTTTTCCTAGACAGTAATACATAAGTTTTTAATGAATTTAGCAATTTACTCTATGGTTTTCTTCCCATAAAGCAGTGAGTTATGATATAACACAGGCAAGCAAGATAAATCTCCCACTGCTGATGGCTGATTTATAACAAGGCTTTGTAGATTGAATATTCATGTTACAAAAAGTTCTTTTAAACATAAATGATATATAATGACATCCATAACTCATTTTTCTTCTTTTCCTTCTCTTCACTGCAACACTGGTATATTTCTTTCTTCTGCTTTCACTTTTATATTCCTAATTTACAGTTTCTTGAAAAGGAAAATATATTTTAATATGCAGTGAGGTATGTGCATGCTATGTGTATATGTATGTGATTATATCACTGTAATCAGAGTAGCTGATTAAATTTTGACTGGAGCATAGCAAGATTAACATTTGAGTTTAGGAATAAAACATTTCAATTACCACAGATCCTCAAAGAGTAAACAACTGATATAAAAGCTTACATGCCCACCATGTAAATCTTTGATGATAAGGAGGAAGGTTTTTTCTTTTCTATATTTCAGGATCTAAAATGTCTTCTTGATGTTTTCCATTGTATTTAATTTTTAACCCTTTAACAGACAATCAAATTGATTTGGGTATAGATGGGAGAGTTGGACTGTGAAGAAAGCTGAGCGCCAAAGAATTGATGCTTTTGAACTGTGGTGCTGGAGAAGACTCTTGAGAGTCCCTTGGACTGCAAGGAGATCCAACCAGTCCATCCTAAAGGAGATCAGTCCTGGGTGTTCTTTGGAAGGACTGATGCTAAAGCTGAAACTCCAATACTTTGGCCACCTCATGCGAAGAGCTGACTCATTGGAAAAGACTCTGATGCTGGGAGGGATAGGAGGCAGGAGGAGAAGGGGACGACAGAGGATGAGATGGTTAGACGGCATCACTGACTTGATGGACATGAGTTTGAGTAAACTCCGGGAGTTGGTGATGGACAGGGAGGCCTGGCATGCTGCAATTCATGGGGTTGCAGAGTCGGACACGACTGAGCGACTAAACTGACTAACTAAGAACATTGGAAGATATTCAGTATTTTTTCTTTCAGTTTTGTGATTAATATCTGTCCCAGACAGCATTTGTAAACTGGGAAATTTTATATAATTTGAGTCTCTAGATTTCTTTGGAAATCAGAAGGTTGCAACATTAAGCCTATTCTTCATAATAATAATAAAAAAAAAAAAAACTAAATCATTCTCATAAAGCATCTTTCAGCAAGAAAGTTAACATCTCTCCCTAACTTTAAATGGTTAAGTTAACAATTTCAAATGGTTTTAAGAGCCGGAGAGGCAAAGTACATAAGTGAGGTCAGTCAAACCCCACATATTAGGGTGCTCCAAGCTGCAGCAAATGCATGTCCTTTTTCTTCCAGAAATAGGAGGCTGTTTGCACTATTTACATGTCTATTGCAAGGGAATACTGTCTCAAAGTTACCACAGCTGAGTTTTCAAGAAAAATTTGGAAATTCTGGTTATTCTGTGGGTTTTCACCGTTTTCAAGCACTTTGTGGGTCAAATGTTGGTTGACTGGATCCAGCATGTGACCAACAGTTTGCTACCCCTAAGGTAGAAGATTGTTTTTAACAAATATTTATTCAGGGGGATTGCAGACATATATTAAAGTGGAAAGAATGGTATATGATACTTTCTTGTGCCCAACAAACATATGTGGCTAGTCATGCCAGATATCCCATGAATGCCATCCACTACTCCCAAGCTATATTGTTTAGAGGCAGATCACCAATATCGTATCATATCATTTGTAAGTATTTCAGACTACATTAGAGGTTTGGGGGATGAATGAAATGGTAATATGTTTCAGTAAAAAATAATATTTCTCCAAGGTCATTTGAACAAAACTGACCATGAATGGTTTATCTGAAAAATCATCTAAGTTGAGAAAACTTGCTGTGCATTCAAAATTACTGAAAAACTCAGTATAGTTTCTAAAACTCAAGAAACAATATGGTTGACCTTTTGGATTCCTGTCTCTTTCTGTTGTCTTATATCAGTGAGACTAAAATAAGATTTATCTTGATAGATGTATGTTGATTTTGGTACCACGTTGGGTAGAACTTGTGAGAAAACTTTCCATTGTGATTCCAAATTCTGGTTCATTTATAATCGTTGTTAGCGACTCATAATGAAAATCCAGTATCTTGTTGACATCTAGATGAGCAGGAACAGAATTCATGATAGGGAAGCATATGCTTGTGTTTTACAGACAAAATCCTGATAATTAAGGTCCTCACTCAGCTGATAACTAGAGCATGTGAAGTGTTTATCCTCTCTGTGATTTCCTTGTTCTTAAAATTAGCACTGTGTAAATCCAGCATAAGGGTTCTGAATGTGATGGATAGTTTTAATGAATACCCATCTGAATTCTACTGCTTACAGATATCCATAAAGAGGTGGTGAAACTTGAGTATAGGCTGCTCTTATTTCCAATTCATATTGTGAAGCACTAACACTATGTACATGAATTTTCTGATTTTTTAAAAATCATGGTTACATTAAGTGCAAATCTGTTTTTACCACAAATGTAAGAAAGTAGATATCTCCAGAAACCCCATTAGAAATTTATATGAATAAATGTAGCAGAATAAAATTATTTGCTATTCTGAATAATGTTTTTAGAATATGCATTGTATTATGCAAGGCATTTTACATTCAAGACTGCTTTGTCCCTAGACAGTAGGCACTAAATAAAAGTATATTAAAATGTTTTAAAAGGAAGAAATTTCATAAAATTAGTATGTGTTTATTCACAGGATGTGGATATTATAATAATTTTTCCTGGTTCTATGCCACAGTTTAAAAATGAAACTATAATAATCATTCTTTTTTCCTTCATTTTCAGATTGAACTGAAGTGTTGAACTTCATTAACCTTGTTGGAAACTTAGAAATATAATAAAACTGCTTTTGAATGCCCTCTATAACCTATAATTTAGATGAAACTGAATTTCAAAGCAAAATGGAATTGAATCCAGACAACACATACATTTGTGGAATTAAGAACATAGTGTAATTTCATGCCGTGGTGACTTTATCAGACTTGCAACAGCATAGGGGTAATACTCTTCAGGAGAATAGCAAGTATTTAATATAATCACAAACCTTCCATTTAATTACGTTTATATAAACCAAACTTTATACCATTTTTGGAGTCTAAACCAAGATATTCAGCATATCCATCTAGCAGGAGTCAGACACGTCAGTGGCCGGCTCAGAGCATCCCTTGGGTGATAAGAGAAAATGGGGAGGACAGAAGAACTGGTTCTGTTTAGGTGGCTGCCTTCTCTGTTACCACTATTCTCACCAAAACTCCATCATGTACCTGCCAATCATTCTAATGAGATGCACCTGGTCAATTAATTGAGTGATGCTAGAATGTTCAGACCGACCTACATTGTCAATAATGCCCTGGATTTCATGCAGGGAAGTATCATAACTAGATGCTGGCATATAGCAAAAGGAGGCTGAATGGCAGATAAGACACTAATAACAGGAACTGCTTTATACAAGCACAAAGAAACAGCCTTTCCAGACTCTTCTCGCTGCTCATTTGCTTTAACTTTGCTGAGAATGATAGTTTCTGCTTTAAATAGAAATGAGAGAGAGACCTGCTGGGAGAAGAAGCTTGTTTCTCTCTTAAAATCAGTTTTGATTTGAATTAGGGAAGAACATGTGAATATCACTGGAAGCTATACCATTGATGTTTGAGAGTGAGAATGTGATATTAAACACGCCTAACAAAAAATGTAATACAATTGATTAATATATTACATTTTTAGAGAAATGATTCATATTTGATATGGTCCTCATGTAACTTATTTTAGTTACATCAAATATTTATGAAAATATATAAAATATTTACTATGTGGCTACTTTACCTTATTTTTATTTCCTCAAGATATAGTGAATACATAGTTTCAGCTACATCATTCTAGAAAATAGATCAATATATCTATAATATGCAAATTTATGAAAAAATTCTCATAAGAAAGTATTTTACTTTGTAGCATATGGGCATAGTAATACTTTTCCCACCACTGAATTGCAGTATCTCTGGGCTGAACAACTTGAGAATCTATAACAGCAGTACATGAAAGAAAAGAAATGACTTCTCCAAGCTGGAATTAGAGAGTGATTTTAGGTATGCCAAATTTAATTATCCTCAAAAGAATTGGGCCAGGAGGCAAATCTTTTTTCTCATGAGAAGCCCAATAGTGTTTTTTTAAATGATCACAATGAAGGGAACGTGGGTTTTCCACATCATCTCTATACAATTTCTTCCCTAGAACAGCATTCTCTCTTCCAGGAGCATTCAAATACACACAGTGATTTGTGTAAAGAGTCTGTTATTTTTCTTGACCGTTTTCTGCCCAACTGACCAGGACTCGTTTAATGAGTTTAACAGCATAGTATGTGTATCACACCTTGTTGTGCATTTATAAATCAGCACTTTTCTATCACATGGACGTTTTAGAGACTGCCATACCCAAAAAGTACACATCACTAATCTTATTTGCCACTGTCTTTAAAAAATATGCAGCTTTGGACAGGATAAAGGGAAGTTTTTTATTCTGTTCCTTTGAGGAATCTATATTTATTCTCTTTGTGTGTTCCTAGACTCTGGACTGGAGAAGGCAATGGCACCCCACTCCAGTATTCTTGCCTGGAAAATCCCACTGACGGAGGAGCCTGGTAGGCTGCAGTCCATGGGGTCGCTAAGAGTCGGACACGACTGAGCAACTTCACTTATACTCTTCACTTTCATGCACTGGAGAAGGAAAAAACAACCCACTCCAGTGTTCTTGCCTGGAGAATCCCAGGGATGGGGAAGCCTGATGGGCTGCCGTCTATGGGGTCACACAGAGTCGGACACGACTGGAGCGACTTAGCAGCAGTAGCAGAAGCAGACTCTGGACTATTTTTTAAGGAAAAGAGTTTAAACTGTTTGTGACTAAAGTGAAACAGGAGGTATAAATGCTGAGGCATGAATGTCTGAGGCTATAGTGAGAGTGAAAGTCGCTTAGTCCTGTCTGACCCTTTGCCACCCCATGGACTATACAGTCCCCGGAATTCTCCAGGCCAGAGTACTGGAGTAGGTAGCCTTTCCCTTCTCCAGGGGATCTTCCCAACCCAGGGATTGAACCCTGGTCTCCCGCATTGCGGGAGGATTCTTTACCAGCTGAACCACAAGGGAAGCCCCTGAGAGCTGTAGGAGACACATTCTCTGATCTCTCACTAAGGTGTTCCTGTGAAATGTTGCTTAACACTGATCATTCATTCTTTCCAACGAAGAACCAAAAGTTTGTTTGTTCTACTTTACTGTGTTTAGAGATTAAGGGTGTCTTCAAAACAGCTCAAGGATTTTTGCTTTTTATCAACTCTAATGTACGTTTTTGTCAAAGGTTTACAGTTTTTGTTTTGTTTATATTACCTTTTAGAAGAATTTACACAGGTAGATAGTAAAATTTCAGCACTCTTAAGGTACTTTAAAAGCTGCTTTTTCCTGCTATCTTCTTTAAGTGTAGGTTATTATAAAACAGCTCTTAGGAAAATTCACTGAGACTTCTTTTACAAAACAAAAGATATATAGCAATATCAATAATGTCTATGAAGCACATGTAAATTGTCTATATAATAGCATGTATCCTAGTTTTCAACTACAATAATTATAAGTTATTTTCTTCCAACATTTGCAAATTATCATTTCTTATTTTAATTATGTGACATTTTGTGAGGTGCATATCAGTTTTCTTTACCCCACCCTTATTTTACATCACTTAGTTTCTTCCATCATTTACACCTCATATCCTTAAACTCAAGATCAGCAGACATCGTAAGATTGTTTCAGTAAGCATAAATTAACATCAGAGTTTGAAAAGCAAAGAAATATCTATGCAAATTTTCAAAATTATTTTATCTCAAGCTATGATAAACTGTGCACTTTATGCTTTTATATGCCTCATGCATTTCTGAATGATATTTATCATATACAACTACAGTTGGAAGATGGAATGAGAATATTTCAGCAATAGTCCTCTGATCTGATGAGACCTTGAAAAGCATCAGTCTACTCCATAATGTGGTAAAATCAGAGCTAAAGAACCCAGGATAAAAAGTGATTTTGTGTGTGTGTGTGATGATTTCTATAAAGGTTTCAAGCCTCTCATTGTAAATACTTTAGCTGCCTGATATGCCTCACCATCTTTCATCATGTATGAATTGTCATGTATGAATTTAACTTGCAATTAAAACCCATTTTCATATTTCAGAAAATATGGTGAACAGCTGTTCCCTTCTCTTCTTATAATCACCATACATTTTCTAGCATTTCATTATTGTCACCTACTTTGTTTAGCTTACTTTCTGGCACTGAGTTTTCTCTTTATTTATTTATTTTTTGGAGCAAAATGAGGCACAAGTACTCATATCTCTTTTCTAATACCTATAAAAACTCCATTCCCAACGTAGCCTTCTGTAGTACTTTTATCCCTTTTTCATCTTTCATATTATATATCCTACCAGGCCAAGGCCAATGAGTGTTCATCCGTTTTTACATTTAATGTATACTTTGAAATGACTCCTCTGTACCAGTCACTGTCCTTAGCATAGAGATACAGCATTGATCGAAAGAGACAAAGTCCCTGTCCTTATGGAGTTTACAGTCTAGTAGGAAAGGTAGATATTTAAACCAATAAACTATAGTTCATGTGGTGATAAACTTAATCACTAGAGTTAGTGCAGCAGGCCCCTCCGCTATCTTCAGGAAGGCTTGCTTATGTGGATGACCCTTGGCTGGCTCTGAGAACTTAGCCTTTGGAAAATTCCCTGTGCTACTGATTGGTAAAGTTGTTTTCAATGCCTGTGGCACTGAACCATACTGTACCAGTTTGTCTGTGCAAACAATATGATATATGGTGGACACCTGTTTTTCTCTGGGTCTGGAATTTCAGTAATCATGGTTGGCTGCTTGCACAACTGCTATATGCCTATGCGAGCAGCCCTCTCTATAAAACCTGGATTCTGAGGCTCAAGCTGGCTACCCAGGACAGAAACATCTATGCAGATTTTAGAAACCTGCATCTGATTTCCTCCAGATCCATCTTTTTTTTTTTTTTTCCAGTGTAAATCTGCTCTTTTCAGTGTAAAAAAATTTACAGTAAAACTTCACATAAACGTTTTAATATAATAAAGCATAACTTTGAGAATAACTGTTTCCAGTCCTGTGAGTCCTTTCAGCAAATTACTGAATTAATGGTTGGTCAAAAGACTCTCCTCAAAACAATGCCAATTTAAAAATGTAGCAATGTGGACTTCTCTGGTGGTCCAGTGGTTAAGAATCCGCTTGCCAATGCAGAAGACACAGATTCAGTCCCTGCCAGGGGAAGATTCCACACGCCACAGGAAAACTTAGCCTGTGTGCCCTGACTGCTGAAGCCCGCATGCCTCAGTGTCTGCACTCAGCAACAAGGGAAGGCACTGCCGTGAGAAGCCCGCACACAGCTAGAGAGCGCCCCGACACCACAGCTGGGGAAATCCTGCGGACAGCAGCGAAGACCCAGGGCAGCCAGGAAAAATAAATACAATTTTAAAACGTTTAAAAAATGAAAAAAATAAAATAAAAAGTAGCAAAGGACAAGGTTAAGGAATGATGTATCTCAGACAGGATTGTCAGGAAGGCTGTAAGAAGGGAGTCTTCCAGCAGAGGCCTGAATGAAATGAGGGACCAAGTAAGGCAAATATGTGAGGGAAGAATGTTCTAGCTGGAGGCAAGAGAAAGTGCAAAGCTCACGGGATAGCTTGGTGTTTCCGGTGTGGCTAAAGCTAAATGAGTGAGGTGGAGAGATGTCTGATACAGCTTAGAGAGTCTGGCACAGACAAATCAAAGAAAAACTTGAGAAATCTTACTTCTCAAGACTTAAGAAATGAAAGAATATATTTTAATGATTTCTACTGAGAAAGGTCATATATTGGAAATGCAACTTCTCTCACTGAAACAATTTAAAAATGTACCTCAATAAGGGGCACTGTGGTGAAATTCTATAAATAAGAGAATTAAACATTTTCTCTTGATGTAAAATGAATAAACTTCATATAAGTAAGATTAATGGTCAGTAGACAAAACCCCAAAATTACCTAAATATGTGACTACAGACTTCAAAAAGAAGAAAAACTCGTCAGATATATTTAAAGGATATTAAACAAACACACTATTTGAGAACTCACAGAACACTTTATTCACCGAAATGAAGCACCGGAGCACCATAGCAAACCATCTGGACCAAGGAGAGCACGTTTGTTTTACTGCAAATAGAGAGTACATCTATGACCTTGGGACCCAGTGGTCCTATTAAATACTACACAATCCAGAAGCTGCCAGGCTATGTGAGTAATGAAGCAGACTTCTGAAGGTGCCTGTGAAGTATCAGTTTGAAGATGACACTGCCCGCACGGGAAGCCGTTCTTTAGGGTGTGATGTCCACCTGGTGCAAGGCAGCTGGTCCTTATGAAGTCTATGCTTTGTCTCCAAGGATGCCTGACCATGGCACTGACTGATGACCAAAATAAGGATGAAGTGTAGCAGCTGGTGATTTATAACAATCTGTGTGAAATCTGAAGTCCTCTAAGGTACCCCGTACCACCTTATTTACACTGTATATAACATTTTACTGATGGGTAGTTTGCACATGATTTAACTTGCTACATAGACCAGTGCAGTACAAGCACCCCCTGGTAAACTAATACTTTGACTTTCCTGAGAGCAAAATAATTTGCAGGTATCTTGGTAGTTCAAATTCTCAAGATGAAGTGCATTCTGTGCAAAGGATCCAGGGAGCTGGGCTTGGAAATTTTCAATCTTTCTGTTTTCCTGCACTTTCTTTCTCATGCTATATCACGTCTTTTACCATTAGTGAAGCCTATGTGAGTATACCTTGTCAATTTTCAGCAATTATCTGATCCTGTGTAATTTGTGTACATTGTAAATTAACGACCATTTTATGATGCTCTGTTCAAAAAGTGTGGTGAGTGGTCTGAGAACCAAAAGGTGAAACTGAGTGGTCAGCTTACTCATAAGCAATGCTCTCATAAAGAATAACTATTTCTTTATTAAGTAATTTAATGAATATTAATTGATGACATTAATAACAGACATTGTCACACAATGTCAAGTGATAAGGATACTGTGGTGAAAAAGGGCACACAGTTCTGCATTCATAAAACTTGTAATCAGAGAGTAGATGTTAAACAACTTATAGTATTTGAGAACTATTAAAATAAGTTCCATAAACATATTATTTTTTATGTTCACTTGTGGGGTTCCCAGGTGGTGCTAGTGGTAAAGAACCCACCTACCAAAGCAGGAGACAAAAGAGATGCAGGTTCAATCCCTGGGTCTGGAAGATCCCCTGGAGGAGGGTATGGCAACCCACTCCAGTATTCTTGCCTGGAGAATCCCATGGACAGAGGGATCCTGGCAGGCTACTGTCCATAGGGTCACAGAGTTGGACATGACTGAAGTGACTTAGCACGCACACATGCTCATTTGCCCAACCAATAATCATTGAAAACGAATTTCTAATCTTTTCTAGGCCTCACATGATATGTATATGACATATTCATATTTAATATATCCTATTATTAAATTTGAAATGCATGATATTTAGGCTTCAAAAGTTTTTCTGTAAATGAATAAGAGCTCTAAGCATGTTTTGAGGAGCTATTAGCGAAAAAGTGATACTTATTTTTGAGTTTACTAGCCTTTTCAAAGTCATCTTCAGGAGAAAACACCACAGGTAATGATGAAAAATGTGAATTTAATCAAGAAATGAAATATTTATATATTAAGGCATTGCATATGTTCAAACAGGAAGCCTCAGCATAACTTTAATCTCTTTCTAAGGGAAGTTTATGACCATAATACAAATCAACTTTATTTTTATATGGGCAATTTAAAAGAGAAAGAAAGAAATTATTCTGACCTTTGGAACAATATGCTTTCTACTCTTTATTTAAGCATCTCTGATTTTATTTCTTGCTAAGTGACCCGGTGATACAAAGACAACAGAGCAATTTATTATTTTTATTATACAACATTTCATAATACATAGTGATACTGTCATTGAAAAAATTGGCTTGTACCTCAAGATGCAATAACAAAATGACAACTTTTATGATGAACTTCTTACTCACCATGCTCCTATGTCCGTTCTAATCCTTGAGTTACTGGAAACTGAAAATTACACAATTATATTCATAAGTCCTTGTTTATTAGATATTTCCTTTTCTGACTGTATTCTAATCTGTTTATCAGTCATAATTTCCAACAATTTATTGAGACAAATTGTCACATTATTTGAAACCATATAATAAGATAGCTGTAGCATTAGTTCAAAAGATCCAATTCAAATGGCTCAGTTATATGACTTAAATTACAGTGAAAGTTCAAACTGTTTATGGCCACTAGAAGTTCCTCTCGTTTAACATTCAATCTGCCATTTGCATTATTTTAACTTAAATAAAACTTAAAAAACTTAAAAAAAAAAAAAGATAGTCCCATAACATGACATTTGCTGGAACTGTGTATAATGCTATTTGGAAATTATATGATAGGTTCAGGTACTTTTAATGTGAAATCCCTAGCTTAACTGAAACATAAAATATCTACCCCTCATTACTGCATTTTAGACGTGGACACATTGTTTTATGACAGTGCTGTAAAAGTGAAGGAACTACAATATGTTTTAAACCTGCAACAATTGAGAGAGCAGAGGTAATTAGAAAGCCTACTAGGGATTTAAAATTGACTGTTTTAATGGCCTTTCAGCCATCCCCAAAGTAATTAATGACAAAGAAAAAAATCTTTGAAGTTGACTTACTGTCAATGAGTGAGCAGTCCCTGATTTAAAAGGCTATAAATACTTCCATGCTTCCACAATGTGAAATTTTTTCAAAAAATAAATTATCTTAGGATGCTTAAATGTTATACACTTCCAAGAGGCTGCTACACATCCACCTAATTCTAGTTATTCAAATTCTTATAGCAGTTGTTTACAAAAAAAATAGTATTTGATTGAATTCCAAAAGCACTTGCATGCATAGTTCAATTCCTTCTAAATAATTGTTTTCATTTAAGAGGTTTGTCTTTCCCTTGTTCCATTTTCTAAAGTTCAGTGATTGTTGTTGAATGACATATGCCATGCTTCCTATTTTTACCTGCCACTTTAAGAGGAATTGTATTTCTCTCCAGAAAATAATTGTCTGAATTTACTAATACTTAAACATCAACAATTTTCTCATTAAAAGTGAAGATGTGACCATCTGGACCAGGAAGTCTGGACAGATTTACATGTGAAAACATTTAAGCATCCTTAGGCTTTAATATCGGAGAAGGCAATGGCACCCCACTCCAGTACTCTTGCCTGGAAAATCCCATGGACGGAGGAGCCTGGTAGGCTGCAGTCGCTAAAGTCGGACACGACTGAGCAACTTCACTTTCACTTTTCACATTCATGCATTGAAGAAGGAAATGGCAACCCACTCCAGTGTTCTTGCTTGGAGAATCCCAGGGACGGGGGAGCCTGATGGGCTGTCGTCTAAGGGGTCGCACAGAGTTGGACACGACTGAAGTGACTTAGCAGCAGCAGCAGCAGCAGCAGCAGGCTTTAATATGAACTCATACTTAGCAGAAACAAAATGGAAACATTTTTTACCTCAAGTGGTTGCTAAGGTTGAGGAAAGGAAATATAATAAAATGCTAGAATTTTAGTAACTGCTAGGTAAATTATAAAACATATTCAAGAAATATTTCAAGAAGCATGTGGTACACTCTCATAGGTACACTCTCATAGACAATAAATTGCCTCATATTCAAAAGTATGGTGGTGGTGGTGTAGTCGCTCCCATGTCCAACTCATGTGACGCTATGGACTGTAGCCCACCAGGCTCTCTGTCCATGGGATTTCCCAGGAAGAATACTGGAATGGGTTGCCGTTTCCAGGGGACCTTCTCGACACAAAGATTGATCCCACGTCTCCTGCTTTGCAGGTGGATTCTTTACTGCTGAGCCACCAGGGAAACCCTACTCAAAATCATGCCTTCTCTATTAAATAATAGGGATGAAAGAAAAGTTTTGGGAAGGACAAGATATGAATGTTGAATACTATCAAAATTTGTGAGTTACACATAGAGAACAGACTTGTGGTTGCCAAGGGGAATGGAAATAGGGGCGGGAAGGATTGGGAGTTTGGGATTAGCAGATGCAAAGTATTATGGGTAGAACGGATAAACAATATTCCTAATAACACAGGGAATTATAGTCAATATCCTGTGATAAACTAATGGAAAAGAATATTAAAAAGAACATCTATTTATCTATTATCTATCTATACCTGAATCACTTTGCTGTACACTAGAAATTAACACAATATTGTAGATCAGCTATATTTCAATAATTTTTTTAAAGATAGGAAAAAAATACTTTTGTGACTCAGAAGTCCTTGAAGAATTCTGATTTTGTTTGAAAATTGCAAATTCTAGAACTAATACTAAAAATTCCATTATAAGTACAAAATAAGTATAAGTACTTTTTTGTTATCTTCCATTTTTAATTTGCTTTTATGTCCTCACTTCTCTATTGGTCAAACAACTAAAATGTTGAATGTGGTAAATTAAGGTAGTAAAATTTAACATACTTAAAGTCAAAATTTTATCAAGTAGTAACACTGAATCACAGTAGAAACACATTAATACACAAATGTTCTTATAGGTAAAATTCACTAATTAAATCATTGATTTTTTCCAGTTTTTCCATTTGGGCTACGTGCAGGAAGAATTAACATAGTAGGCTTGAGATGGGTATCTTTAGAAAGGTTTCTTATTTAAGATTTGCCCCTGCTTGGCACCTGGGAACTTGGATTTCAGAAAGCAATGAAAAGATCAAAGGATAGTGCACTGAGGTCAAAGGTTCTCAAACTTTAATGTGCATAAGAATCAACTGGAGATCCAATTAGAATACAGATTCTGACTCAGTAAGTCTGAGGTAGGGCTTGATACTCTGCATCTCTAAGAAGTTCCCAGGTAATGCAGGCTTTATGTACTCAATAACCTCGTTTCCAGGAGTAAGAACTTAAGACGATCAATTCCACTTTTGGAATAGCAGGAGAGGCAGAATTGATGGAATGAGGCTGGCAGTGTATTGCTGAATTTTAAAATTCACAACCTATTCTCCTAACACACTGCCAAATTTATTATAGCAAAGCTGTACAAATAAAACAATATTGTAATAAAAGCAAATCATACACATAGAAGGAAAATTGGATAAGTTGACTTAGATCTTTGCTGTAGTAGTGCTTACTGCTTAAAGTAATGATGTTAGGAAATTATTACCTAAGACTTTTATTTCTGACACAAACAGAGGAGACTGTCTCTTGATTTTTTAATGTATATAATGGTAACTACCTGTATTATATAATTGAAATTTGCTGAGAGTAAAATTTAAATGTTCTCACTGAAAAATTTTAAAAAGCAAAATACGTGAAGTGGTAAATGTATTAACTAACTTGAGGGAAAGACCTGAAAGGGGCTGACAGAGAGGACCATGGAGAGGTCTGGAGAGCGACTGGGAGGCATTCCAGGTAGAAGGAACGTCAAACACAAAGGTGCTGGAGTAGGAGCAGTTGTGGTTCAGTTGCCAAGTTGTGTCCTACTCTGTGACCCCATGGACTGCAGCACGCCAGGCCCCCCTGGCCCTCACCATCTCCCAGAGTTTTCCCAAGTTCTCATCCATTGAATCTGTGATGCCATCCAACCCTGTCTCTTATACACATCTAGATGTGTATAAGAGACAGATATATATGTGTGTGTATATATATATATACACATTTATAGTGTATATCAAATCATCATATGTATACTTTAAATATCTTACACTTTTGTCAATTAAACCTCAGTAATTGAAAAGTATATATATACTTATACAAAATTTTTATATAAATAGTAGTTAATAAAGCATAATTTTATAATATATTTAAGTATAAAACATCTTTTAAAATTTTTATTGAGATGTAGTTGATTTACAATGTTGTATTAGTTTCATGGGCTTCCCTTGTGGCTCAGCTGGTAAAGAATCTGCCTGCAATGTGGAAGACCTGGGTCTGATCCCTGGGTTGGGAAGATCCCCTAGAAAAGGGAATGGCTAACCCACTCCAGTATTCTGGCCTGGAGAATTCCATGGACTGTATATTCCGTGGAGTCTCAAAGAGTCCGTTATATATATCTATATATATGTATACACATGTATATCTATTTTTTTAGATTCTTGTATTTATATAGAATATAACTTCTACAATATACTTAAATATACTTAAAATATAAAATAACTTTTAAATTCATATAAAGAAAATTTTACATAAAAAATCTAGTGTTGGCCCAATTCTAGATTTTGTAATTCAATAGGTTAGAGTGGAAGTCAGATAATTTGATTTAAAACAAATCCCTAGATAAAGCTCATGCTATTGGGTCAGGTACCATAATTTTCAGTGTGGTATTATTAGACTGTTATGAAGTGTTAAATAGTCAGAATTGTGGAATATGTCTGCCATAGATTAAAATTTGTCACTTAAAAACCTTTGGCAAATTAGTTAACCTATTTTCTCCTGTATACTTATTAATACACTGCTGGTGGATAATATTAATAACTCTATGTAGGGTTGGTTGAGAAGTTAAGAAAGATAGTAAATATTTAAACAGATCAGAATTGTGTGCATAATATTTACTCAAATAAAATTTATTTATTTTAAATAATATGTACTGAATGCTTCCTAGAATGATATTCTTAAATGTTATTGAAGGTTATTTAGGAGGTATCAAGATTTAGATTTTGTCATCATTTTTAAACTTTCTTTAGTTTGATTTTACAGCTTTATGTATGTGCTATGTAATAAATTAAACATAATTAAATTACTTATATTGACAAACATATTTACATCACTGAAATCAGCCCTACATCACACGCCCCCAAATTTCCTTTTATCATTTTATAAGGGCTTATTACTGCCCTCTAGCTTCCCAACACTTATCCGCACTGGTCGCATTTTCCAAAATT
Organism: Cephalophus harveyi; assembly: GCA_006410635.1. NCBI lineage: Eukaryota > Metazoa > Chordata > Mammalia > Artiodactyla > Bovidae > Cephalophus > Cephalophus harveyi. The sequence goes on from SJYT01076615.1 coordinate 58,499, forward strand.
GTGCATAAGTTGAATTATGCATATGTATTCTTTTTTTTTTCGTGTGTGTTATTTTTTTATCTGCCTTCTTTCACTCAGTATAATTATTTTGAAATTCATTCATGCTATTGCAGATATTTCTTTTCACTGTTGAGTAATATTCCATTATATAAATTTATAATTTATCAATTCTCTGACTTTTGAGCATTTGTGTTGTTTCCAGGTTTTCATTGTTACAACTGCTGCTGCTAAGTTGCTTCAGTCATGTCCGACTCTGTGCGACCTCATAGACGGCAGCCCACTCTGTCCCTGGGATTCTCCAGGCAAGAACACTGGAGTGGGTTGCATTTCCTTCTCCAAGGCATGAAAGTGAAAAGTGAAAGTGAAGTCATTCAGTCGTGTCTGACTCTTTGTGACCCCATGGACTGTAGCCTACCAGGCTCTTCCTTCCATGGGATTTTCCAGGCAAGAGTACTGGAGTGGGGTGCCATTGCCTTCTCCTCATTATTGCAACTAAATATCTATAAATATTTATGTATGAGTCTTTATGGAGACACATGTTTGTATTTCTTTGAGGTAAATTATAGAGAGGAATGGCAGGATGATATAGTAAGTATACATTTAAAATTGTATTTTAGCAATTTCCAAGCTGTTTTCCAATGTGGTATTTTATATTCTCAGCATTAAGGCATGATCTTTTTTACACCTGGTCGGGTCAGTGTTTTTATTTTAGCCATTTTGATGTGCATACTTATCTTTTGCAGTGTTAATTTTTGTTTCCCTAATGACAAATTATGTTAAACATGTCCCAAAGTGCTTATTTCTCCCCTCTCTTAGTCTGCTTGGGCTGCCATAGCATGATATCCTAGACTCTGGGGTTTAACCAACAGAAATTTATTTTTCATAGTTTTGGAGCCTGGGAAATCCAAGATCGAGGTACCAACTGATTTGGTATCCAGTGAGAACTGTCTTCTTGGCTTGTAGGAAATCGCCTCTATGCTATGTCCTCACATGGCAGGGAGACACAGAATGAGCTCTCTGATTTCTTCCTATTAAAAATGAGCATTAATTCTAATAGATCAGAGTTTCATTTTACGATCTAATTTAACCTTAGTTATTTCTTTATTCCAAATACAGCCATACTGGGAGTTAGGGCTTCAAAATTTGTGGGGGACATAATTCAAACCATTGCAACTTTCATATAATTTGCTTGGTGAAATATCTGTTTAAATTCTTGGCCTATTTATTTCTCTTGAGCTTGTTTTCTAATTACTCATTTATAAGACCTCTTCATGTATTCTTGATACAAATCCTATGTCTTATCTAAGTTTTGCAAATAGTTTGATGTTATGGCTTATCTTCTTATTTTCTTAGTGGTCTCTTTTAAAGAGCAAGAACAATTCTTGAATTTTTAAATTCTTGAATTCTTGAACAATTCTTGAATTCTTGAACAATTCTTGAAGTCTTAAAGAGCAAGAACAAGTCTTGAATTTTTCTTTTATAAATTCTGCATTTTTGGTATATGTTCTGTCTCTTATATACA
>SJYT01076615.1:64735-102882 GCA_006410635.1 Cephalophus harveyi
TTTTTTTTTTTTTAACAATTTGTGATTTGCCTTATTGTAGTTTTATAAATTATTTCTTGTGCTTGGTTGAAGTTAGCTGAGATTCTCACATTTGTGGATATAGAGTTATTGGCACATTTCAAAACAGTCTATCCATTTTTTTTTTCTCACAACTCATTGGTACTCTATTCATTTTTTCAATATTTTTTATGTCTATAATTCATTCTGGATACTGCTTATTACTATGTCTTAAATGTAACTAAATTTCTTTTGTATTGCCTAGTCTGTCATTAATACACTCAAACTATTTTTCATCTTAGACTTTGCATTTTTCTTCTCTTGAAGTTTAGATTTGGTCTTTTTAATATCTTCCTTCACAATACCTAAACATCTGAACCTATATGTTACAGTTATAATAACTGTTTTTATGTCATTCTCAGCTTCTGTGTCTGTTCTGGGTTGGCTTTGATAAATTGATTTCTTTCCTTTTGGGTCACATTTCCCTGCTCCTTTATGTCTGGTGAGTTTAGTTTGTGTGGTAGGCAGCTCTTAGGATGACTCCCAAAGAGCCCTGCCTCCTTAACTCACATCCTCCCATAACCTCCTACTCTTGAGTGTGTGCTGCCCATATAACCAGCTTCTGGACACACTGAGTATGCAAAAGGGACAGGATGCCACTTAAGCTATAAGGATTGCAGCATCACGCTTGCTAGCTGAACTCTGTTGCCTTCTTGCTTCGTATCTTTGAAGCAGCAAACTTCAATGTTGTAGAGGCCCATGTGGCAAAAAATCGAGGGAATCTTCTGACCAACAGACAATGAGGAACGAAGGGGACCAGCTCAACACTTGCCTGCAAGATACTGTGCTGAATCTTGCCGATAACTATGTGAAGCTGGAAATCGGTTGTTGCTTAGTTGAGCCTCAATATAAGCAGAGCTTGGCAGATAACTTCTTAGCCTATGAAAGACCCTGAAATGTATTCCTAGCCAATCCAGGCCTAGAATATTGAGGTGCAGAAAACATTTTTAGCCACTGAATTTGTCCCATAGTTCATCATGAAGTAATAGTTAAATTTTCATAGCAGACAATGTGAAATTGGTCTTATTTGATAACGATATTCCTGTGAAAGTTCATAGGCTTTGTTCCTGAGATGTTAAATTTCTTAGAAAAAGCTTGATCCTTTTGGGTCTTGCTTTTTTGACTTGTTGGGTGGGACCAAGGAAGTATTCACTCTAGGACATATATGTTCCTATATATTCCCTGGTACTGAGTTAAGACCGTCCTTAGTATTCTGCGAATGCCCTGTTTATCATGGAGTTTTTCTGTTGGGCTGGTGGTAAAAGGCATTAGTCCCTACACTCTGTGATCACCTCTAGGTTATACTTTCTCCACCTTAGATAGTCTCCTTACATGTGTGATACCCCAGTAAATTATACTTCAGGTGCATAGCCTCTGAGTCATGTGTTGTGGAGTATCCCAAGGCCTCCAGAGGGACTGAGTCATAGTTACCACAGGATTTCCTTGCTTATTAACATACTGCATATTAGCTTTATAGTCTTCTCTTTCTCAGTTCCTTGTTCAACTACTAACATCCCCTGAAATTGCCTCCCAAACAATTTGCACTCAAATAGTGGCCAGCATCTTTTTATGAGTGAATCTAACCTATGGCAAACCCTTTTGTCAGTGTTACGTTGTTGCTATTTTACCAGAAATGATCATTGTTTTACTCAACCATTGTGTTTAAACTTGTCACTGGAATATTATTTTATTTGCTCACCATTCCTTTTCATATCTAAGACCTTTCTTTTAGGATCTCTTTTTCTTCCCACTTTCCCATGCAGTATATTCCTTAGATATGTCTTTTTTTCTTCTAGATTTATTGAGATGTAATTGACAGATAGCACTGTAAGTTTGTGTGCAGCATAATAATTTCACTTACATACATCATGAAATTATTAATACTATAATTAATAAATTTAGTGAGCATCTCTCACCTCATATAGGTACAAAAAAAATAGAAAAAAATATTTTTTTCCCTGTGATAAGACTTCTTAGGATTTACTCTCTTTAATGTTCACATATAACATACAGCAGTCTTTATTGTATTAATCATGTTGTACATTACATTCCTAGTACTTACTTACCTTACAATTAAACGTCTGTACCTTTTGACCATTTTCATCCAATTCCCTGCCCCCCCCCTGCATTCCCTGCCTCTGATAACCACATATCTGATATCACTCTTTTTCTATGAGTTTGTTTTTGAAGTATAATTGACCTACAATATTATGTTAGTTCATGGTACACAACATAGTGATTCAATATCACTATATGTTACAAAATGATCATCATGATGGCTAGTTACTGTCACCATACAAAGGTATTGCATTATTATTGATTATATCCCCTACACTGTACATTACATACCCTAAAAGTTCACACCTTGGGCTTCCTGAATCTAAGAATAGATGGTTGGTGTCAATTCAGGAACATTCTTACAGTTACCAGTTCAAATATTACTGCTTCTTATGCTGCTTCTATTTTTCTGTAACTCCAATTATAAGAATATAAATCTCATGCTGTTTTCATATTGGAGCCCCACATCTCTAAAGATTTATAAGAGAAAATTCTTTTAGACTGGTTTTAAAATATGCTTGTCTAAAGAGTATTCCTGTCTGCTTCTGCTGGATGTCTAGAGCACCGTCAACCTGGAACCACTTTCATTCATGCACTCAGCTTGGAGGTTTGGGGATTTCATGGGTAGCATGATTTCAGTCCCAAAGCTATATGAGAGGTGACTTGTGGTTATGAATTCAAAAGAAGATAACTCTATACATACAATTAAAACTAAGTCAGGCAAGTTACCTTAGAGTCTTCTTTTTTGGCACCTCTTTGTTCTGATTCATTACTTCACTGAAAGTGTGGTCCTTAACCATTTTGGCTTTCTGCAGATTTCTGTTTATAAACCTCTCATATCCACACCTCCTGCCTTGCATGATCAGTTAAAATTAAATATATGGGTTGTTGGTCATCAAGGCTTACTTTTTGCATAGCCCCTAAAAGAAACTTGATAAGTTATAGATCTCTGATCTAAAATTTTTCAAGCTAAATTTTAAATGATTGTGAAATACACAACCTCTTGTGTTTTAATATTGAAATTTTAGAATACAACTGTTACTTCACTTTTTTAAATGTTTTCAATAGAACCTAAGTGAGTTAATACCTATTATCCACATACAAGTACACTGTAATGTTATATTTTAACATTTAGAAACCTTACATTGTTTCCTATGCTAACATGATCCTATGTGTAGCCCCACATGTTACACAAAGATTCTACAGTCTATGGTTTAGGCTGGCAACAGAGTTTATTTGGGGGAAGCCAGCAAGACTGTCAGCAACAGAGAAGGCATGAGGCCCTATGCTCCCATTGTCCCATGAGACAGCAGGGTGCACTGCTGGACAGGCTTTATGGATTGTATTACAGTGAATGGACATTCTCCTACATTTTTCTCCTGAAAGCTGTGGAAAATATGAGAGCTGTCTTATGAGTGAAGAGTCACGTGAATATCCTGCACACCTACAAGTCTGAATTTGAATCAGCATTTTACAAGAACTATTTGGAATACCTGGTGCTCATTAACTGTAAGTCTTGAGGCCAACAGGAAATTGTAAACCACTGTAGTGGTAAAAAGCCACTGGTCCCACTGGAAACTGGTTTTTAATATAACTACTCCTTCTGAGAAGGAAAGAATCCAAATTAGCTCATGAACCAAGCAGTCTGGCCTAAGTATGTTGGGTTATTTTCAGTCAACCAAGTGCCTTTCTTCATCAACTCATATTTGCATGACATTTCCTACACAAGGAATTTATTCTATAATGCTATATTTTATGCATGAGCTTTCTTCTTGTGGCTCTCTGTATGGTATTTCTCAAGTAAATCATATTTATAAATTGAAATTGATTTTTCAATTCCTATAAAGCTCTAAATGTTAACAAGGTTTCTTTGTATTAAGTTACTATATAATTATTAATAGTACACAATTGATTAAAACATGAAAAATAAAATTTTACTGGAAATGTATTACTTAATGAGATGGATAGGTCTCTTAAAAATTAATTCATGTACTCACAGAATAATGTGACTTATTGCTAGCATAAAATAAGCTTCAATGGAAATTAACAGCAAATGAAGAGAGAGTAGATGGTCTACCAATAAATTTAGGGCTTACAAAACAAGCATTAATAATTGTTAAGGACATTGTTTACAACGGAATTCTCAACATATTCCAAGTAGATTAACATAAAACAAATAAGTACATGAAGTGCATAAATAATTAGGCATATTATTAGTTGCCTAGTGATAGCTGTTAAGCATCCAAGTAAAAATAATGCATAAGAATTTTTCAGTGTCCAATAATTATTGCCAAAATTTATTGCAAATTTAATGCAAATTTGGTCTCCTTATAAGCTGCAATAATTATTTAACCTAAACTTATCTCTGATATACATTTTTGTAATCAAAGATATAACTTTGATATGACAAAAGATGACTTCTATTTGAAAGCATGCAAAATAACCAGCTGAGGCAGTTCTTTGATTATAGAGACTATAAAGAAAAGATTATTTCGAATTAGTCTTTTAAAATATTTGTTTTTTGAAACCTTATTTCCTTTTTTACTTTCATTTTTCCATCTCTTTCTTTTATGTTCATTTTTAAAACACTTCAGATTTTTTACCAGGGCTTCCCTGGTAGCTCAGACAGTAAAGAATCTGCACTGCAATGCAAGAGACCCAGGTTTGATCCCTGGGTCAGGGAGATCCCCTGGAGAAGGGAATGGTGACCCACTCCAGTATGCTTGTCTGGAGAATTTCATGGACAGGGGAGCCTGGCAGGCTAGAATCCATGGGGTCACAAAGAGTCGGACACAACTGAGCGACTAACACTTATATTAGATATTTTTATACATAAGTAGTGTAATTCAATACAATTTAGGTGGCTAAAATTTTGATTTTTAACTTTTTTAGAGGGTGTAGGGGGTGAGAAAATAGTATTAGGAAGGGTAGGAGGGGAAACTAGAAATAGGAATGCTGCTGCAAACTTTGACCACAGGCATATGCTCAGACAGATGAATTTTAGGGAAAAATACAGATGGAAGCTAATGTGAAATTTAATGTAAAGCTTCTGTGCCACAACGACAGGAGAGTCCTAGTGTAATCTGGAAGCATCCACTGCAGTGTGAACACCTCTGATTCAAGATCATATGTACAAAGGCTAGAGTGGACTTCAAACTTAATTTAGTTCTTTGCAGTTGTACTTTCTTGTCTATTTTTGGTCTCTAAGGATTTCCCTTACTTTGTTGCCACATAGTTAGTTAGGCAAGTTAGTGTCCATTAAGAAAGTTAGTTAAAAATGTAAGAATATACTTTTTTTTTTAAATTTGGATTTTTCTTTTTTTAAACTGGAAGTGTTTTTGCTTTGTCTTTTTTTAAAGAAGAGGATAGCTAATATGCCAATATACATAAAACAGAATGTACTTCCTGTTATTTAAAAAGAAGTTAAATGAATTATTTTTACTTGGGTTTTTAAAATTATTTAGGTTTTCTCATAATTCTTAGATTAATGAATAGTTCAGATATATTTGAAATTCATGAGAAAAAGAACGTGGTTACTTTAGTCAATGAATTATTAAGTAGGCTATTGGTATATGCCCAGCAGTTAACTGATAAAATTAACGTCATAAACAAGAGGCAGAATAGTATCAAATTTGTGCTATGCAATAAGGATCCTTAGGCAAATACGTTTTTAAGATAACAGAAATTTATTTTCAAGGTCACCTGGCTGTTGAATCTTCTTTGTTTGGCCTTTCTGATGATAATGTGAGTCTAATGTTTGTATACTTCCCCTAAAATGGCAGTTGATGTAACTTGTGTGTATAAAATAGCAGTAACACATAAGAATTAGCTTTTGGCTGCGTGACCTTATCTGAGATTCTAGGGGCCAAGAAGCATTTTTAAGATCCTGTGCATATGTTCTTGACTTGTGTAGCCACCACACTTTTGATAAGATTTTCCATACCATGCTAATCAGATGAGGCGCTAAAAATCAAGGGTATTAGTAAGTTTGCTGTTACTTCTTAATCCATAATTATATGGCATGCTTCAGGTGGTATCAGAAATGGCTTTGGCAAGATAACCGTGGCTCCAATGGTTTGGGTTTAAGGGAGTCAGAAAGCTATAGGAGAGAATCTTGAGCTAACAATATGTCTAAGAGACAAGCTGATGAAGAACTTTATGACCCTTAGTTATTGAGGAAGGCTTTGGGAAGGAGTTATAATTAGTGAGATTTTGGCACCTTTCACTTCTTTTTGACTGATTGGATTAGTAGATAATTAACCCTATTGGTTGGGACTCCCTAAGCAGTTAGACAATCAAGGCCCTCCAAAGACAATTGAAGATACAAGGGTGTAGGTGGTCCTTCACATTTGAGGCAGAAATTAAATTGATGGAAGTTGTACTTGTAAGAGTGGATGAGTGCAACTGAGAAAATTGTGCCCCTCTTATTAAGTAATTTTTCCTGTGTGATTTTGCACCAAGGAAGAGCCTGGTTCCAGGTATTCATTTTGTTGTTTTTAATTTATCTTAGAACAACACTGTTTTAAAAAGTACGTGCTAGATTTTTACCCTCATATAACTCTCTACTTGGGAATCTTCAATATAGAGAGATTGGGTTAAAATTAGTGTTCGGTGGGATCAGAGATTACTTTTAATATAGGATCATGCCTTTGTGCATATTCAGTTGTTCAGTCATGTCTGACTCTTTGGGACCCCATTAACTGTAGCCCACCAGGCTCCTCTGTCCATGCGATTTCCCAGGTGAGAATACTGGAGTGGGTTGCCATTTCCTTCTCTAGGTATATAGGACAATAACATGACACAAAAAGTATTTCTTTTTCAAGCTCTGTTGCTGCCCACCAGACAAAGACTATCAGAACCAAACCTATGGTCAAACTAAGCTGGATTTATGACTTCTTGCAATGAGGATGACTACATATACATGGAACCTGAGGCATGTAAACAAGAGGGTTTCATTTGGGTTTGGTTGGAAGAAAAGTTATGACCAACCTAGATAGCATCTTCAAAAGCAGAAACATTACTTTGCCGACTAAGATCCGTCTAGTCAAGGCTATGGTTTTTCCTGTGGTCATGTATGGATGTGAGAGTTGGACTGGGAAGAAGGCTGAGCACCAAAGAATTGATGCTTTTGAACTGTGGTGTTGGAGAAGACTCTTGAGAGTCCCTTGGACTGCAGGGAGATCCAACCAGTCCATTCTGAAGGAGATCAACCCTGGGATTTCTTTGGAAGGAATGATGCTGAAGCTGAAACTCCAGTACTTTGGCCACCTCATGCGAAGAGTTGACTCATTGGAAAAGACTCTGATGCTGGGAAGGATTGGGGGCAGGAGGAGAAGGGGACGACCGAGGATGAGATGGCTGGATGGCATCACGGACTCGATGGACGTGAGTCTGAGTGAACTCCGGGAGTTGGTGATGGACAGGGAGGCCTGGTGTGCTGCGATTCATGGGGTCCCAAAGAGTCGGACACGACTGAGCGACTGAACTGAACTGAACTGAACTGGTTTTGAGAAGGGACTTGTAATGGGGGTTAGACTTATGTTAGGTGTTTTAGGAGAAGTTTGTGGTAGGTATGTTGGTGAAATATGGTTTTCTTGTGGATTCCGTAGTGCTAGACAGAGGGTGAAGTGTTATGGCTGGGCTTTTTCTTTCTTTCATTTGTATTTGGCTGTGCTGGTCTTCGTTGCTATGGGGGCTTTTCTCTAGTTGCAGTGAGCTGCTCTCTAGATGCGGTGAGCAGGCTTTTCATTGCAGTGGCTTCTCTTGTTGTGGAGCACAGGCTCAATAGTTGTTGCACATGGACTTAGTTTTTCTGCAGCATGTGGGATCTTCCTAGACCATGGATCGAACCCGTGTCTCCTGCATTGGCAGGCAGATTCTTCACCAGTGAACCACCAGGGAAGCCCTCTTTCTTTCTCTTTATGGTTATTATTTTTAATCTAGGAGGTGGAAGAAATAGAAAGAGGCAAAAAAAAAAAAAGGCATCTAATGAGAGAATTCTCTTATGTGAGCCAATAAAATCTGATTGGCTATTTTTGTGATTTCAAGCATATCCTTAGTTTGGTCTGAGTTTAAATATCCTTATGGAATTCTTTTATTTTTAATTGCTTCCTCATGGTCAGAAAGTGACCCACGATGATGGTATACTGAAATTATTTATGTCCTATAGAAGGACTATCATATGATGATGGCAAGGATGCATAATACACAAGGTGTTAGAGAATTCATTAATACCAGCCTCAAGGATTAAGTTCTCAATTAAAAAGAACACAACTGTGTTATAAAATAGATGTCATTCTCATTCCATTTTATAGATAAAGGACATGAGGTCGAGGGCTGTGAGGTGTTTCCAAGGTCCTGCAGATATTAAGTGGTGGAACAGTGTCACTCAAGAGTCTGCATTTAATGAACAGACCATGCTGCCCCATTTTCCCCAGGATCTATGATACCTAGATATATGACCTACCAAGTCTCAATGGAATAGACATTGTGGAAATGGATTTATTGGGATCAGACTCAGTATGAGAACCATGAAGATTTAAGCATGTTAATAGCAGAGTTGAGGAATGGTCAATAGGAAAATACAATTTCCAGAAAGCAAGAAGACTGAAGCCAGATATATTATTCAGTGAATCTGGGAAAATCCCATGGATTTGACATTGTTAGAACTTACCTTCGTTTAGGGAGTATAAGAGCCCTTAAATGATTTAAGCTTCATGTCATCACAGGCTAACTGAAATTTCCAGTGCTGATAAGGCCCTATATTGGATGAATAATGTCACCAAAATTGAGTCTTGAGGTTGTAGGGGAATATGTTGAATCTGTCCTTGGCTAGCTAGTGGAACGTCTCTGATACTGATAAAATGACATATCCTTATGTTAATAAATCAATAAAGGAAACTAATGTTTTACTGATTGTGTGTTGGCAGGGAACTAGAACATGGCATGTTCCTTCTTCCCTATCATAATCCATCTGATAAGAGTCAGGGGCCAATAGTTATTCCTGAAAAAAATAAGTGTGTTATAAAAATGGTGTCATGGAAATAGTGATGTGGAAATAAGTTGCAGACTACATTAAATAACCAGGAAGATAAAGTTAAGAAAAGAAATGGCATTTGCTATCATGGGGCATGTAATTGACTAAGAGTAGGCATTGGCAGGGCTACCCTGGTGGCTCAGCTGATAAAGAATCCTCCTGCAGTGTGGGAGATCTGGGTTTGATCCCTGGATTGGGAAGATCTCCTGGAGAAGGGAATGGATACCCACTTCAGTATCCTGGCCTGGAGAATTCCGTGGACTATCTAATTCAAGGGGTCACAAAGAGTTGGACACGACTGAGTGACTTTCATTTTCACTAAGGCATTGGGAAAGGAAAGGATACTGAAAATAAAATGCAGTAGAATTAATCATGAATTAACATTGGCTGAAATAAAATCCTGAAAGTTCACACAATTAGGTGTAACAGAATATCCATAGTAAAGAAAGAGCTAAAGAAAGAGCTAGCAAAAAAGATGAGAAAAACCACAATTCAACTTATCACTCATTAATAAATTCAACATTTAGTGAGTTCCTACTTCTTATCAGGCATACCTCTAAGTATGGTGTGGAGGCTGAAGCAGTAATTTAAAAAATATAAAGACAAATTTCCTACCTTTGTGGCACTTACATCATGGTTGAAGAAACAGATAATAGATAATCATAGATAAGTTCAGTTCAATTCAGTTGCTCAGTCATGTCTGACTCTTTGTGATCCCATGGACTACAGCATGCCAGGATCCCTGTCTATCACCAACTTCCAGAGCTTGCTCAAACTAATGTCCATCCTGACAGCATCACTGACTGGATAGATAAGTTAGATGGTGAAAAAGGCCATGCGGTTGGAGGGGTAGTGGTTTTTAAAAAGCATAAGTGTCTCAGAAACTAAGAGATTTCCTGAAATCTGTTTTAGTTGAAAATAATTTCCTTTAAAACTTTGAAAGAAATTAAGATTGTTTTAAAACTAAGAAATATCAATGGCAATTAAAATTGTAATTTTTTAAAGAACAAATTAGCATGGAAAATGAGCCTACTAACAAGCTTACTACTTTGGGCTATGGATGTCCCCTTCCATTATATCAGATGGGCCACTAATCCCAATACTGTATCTTGGAAATTTGTGTTCTCTCTCTCTGGCATGTTATGTAGCACCTGCAACCATTGCCTTTTAGCTTGGTTCCTCAAAGGGTTTTTTAATGATAATTTGTTTATTTTAATTGAAGTATGGTTGAGTTAAATATTAGTTTCAGGTATATAGAATATTGATTCAGTATTTTCACAGATTATACCCCATCGGTTATTACCCCTAATTTGTCCCTGTACCTTCCTTATCCCCTTTGGTAACCAGTAGTTTGCCCTCTACATCCATCAGTTTGTCTCTGTTTTGCACATATGTTCGTTCATATTTTTTTCCTACTTTCCACAGATAAGTGACATCACCCAGTATCCACCTCACTGTGTCTGACCTGCTTCATCAAGCACAATATTTTCCAGGTCCATCCACATTGCTGCAAGTGGCAAAACTTCACACCCCTTAAGGGTTGAGTAATATATACACAACATCTTATTTATTTATTTTTACTGAAGCATAGTTGATTTACAGTGTGTTAGTTTCAGGTGTGTTTCCCTGGTGGTTCAGCAGCAAAGAATCTGCCTGCAATGCAGGAGACCAGGGTTAGACCTCTGGGTTGGGACGATCCCCTGAGGAGGGCATGGCAACCCACTTTAGTACACTTGCCTAAAGAATCCCATGGAAGAGGAGCCTGGCAGTCTGTAGTCCCCAGGGATGCACAGAGTCGGACATGACTGAGCAACTAAGCAGCAATAGCAGCAATTTCAGGCGTACAGCAAAGTGATTCAGCTGTGGTTGTTGTTCAGCTACTAAGTCCTCTCCCACTTTGTGATCCCTTGGACTGCAGCAATCCAGGCTCCCTTGTCCTTCTCTATTTCCTGGAGTTTGCTCAAATTCATGGCCATTTAGTCAGTGATGCTATCTAAGCAACTCATCCTCTGATACCCTCTTCTCTTTTTGCCTTCAGTCTTTCCCAGCATCAAGGCCCCTTCCCATGAGTTGGCTCTTCATATCAAGTGGCAAAAGTTCTAGAGCTTCAGCTTCAGCATCAATCCTCCTAATGAATATTCAGTGTTGATTTCCTTTAGGTTTGATTGGCTTGATCTTATTACCCAAGGGACTCTCAAGTCTTCTCCAACACCATAGTTCAAAAGCATCAATTCTTCGGCACTCAGCCTTCTTCACAGTCCAACTCTCACATCCATACATGACCACAGGAAAAACCATAGCCTTGACTAGACGGACCTTAGTCGGCAAAGTAATGTCTCTGCTTTTGAAAATTCTATCTAGGTTGGACATAACTTTTCTTCCAAGGAGTAAGCGTCTTCTAATTTCATGGCTGCAGTCACCATCAGCAGTGATTTTGGAGCCAAAAAAAATAAAGCCTGACACTGTTTCCACTGTTTCCCCATCTCTTTCCCATGAAGTGATGGGACCGGATGCCATGATCTTCGTTTTCTGAATGTTGAGCTTTAAGTCAACTTTTTCGCTCTCCTCTTTCACTTTTATCAAGAGGCTTTTTAGCTCCTCCTCACTTTCTGCCATAAGGGTGGGGTCATCTGCATATCTGAGCTTATTGATATTTCTTCCGGCAATCTTGATTCCAGCTTGTGCTTCTTCCAGTCCAGCGTTTCTCATGATGTACTCTGCATATAAGTTAAATAAGCAGGGTGACAATATACAGCCTTGACTTACTCCACAACCTTACTAGCATATAAAATGAAAGAAATTGTCCAGTAACTAGAACATTTTCTGGCCCTGCTCTTCTTTGGGATTGGAATGAAAACTGACCTTTTCCAGTCCTGTGGCCACTGTTTAGTTTTCCAAATTTGCTGGCATACTGAGTGCAGCACTTTAACAGTATCATCTTTTAGGATGTGAAATAGCTCAACTGGAATTCCATCACCTCTACTATCTTTGTTCATAGTGATGCTTCCTAAGGCTCACTTGACTTCACACTCCAGAATGTCTGGCTGTAGGTGAGTGACCACATCATCATGGTTATCTGAATCATTAAGATCTTTTTGGTGGTATATTCTTGCCACCTCTTCTTAATTTCTTCTGCTTCTGTTAGGTACTTACTGTTTCTGTCCTTGAATATCATGGCCATCCTTTCATGAAATGTTCCCTTGATATCTCCAATTTTCTGTCTTTCCCATTCTATTGTTTTTCTCTATTTCTTTGCATCATTCTTTTAAGAAGGTCTTATATCTCCTTGTTCATCTCTGCATTCAGTTGGGTATATGTTTCCCTTTTTCTCTTGCTTTTTGCTTCTCTTCTTTCCTCAGCTATTTATAAAGCCTCCTCACACAACCACTTTGCCATCTTGCATTTCCTTTTGTTTGGGATGGTTTGGGTCACTACCTACTGCTGCTGCTGCTGCTAAGTCACTTCAGTCGTGTCCGACTCTGTGCGACCCCATAGACGGCAGCCCACCAGGCTCCCCCATCCCTGGGATTCTCCAGGCAAGAACACTGGAGTGGGTTGCCATTTCCTTCTCCAGTGCATGAAAGGGAAAAGTGAAAGTGAAGTTGCTCAGTCGTGTCCAACTCCTAGCGGCCCCATGGACTGCAGCCTACCAGGCTCCTCCATCCATGGGATTTTCCAGGCAAGAGTACTGGAGTGGGGTGCCATTGCCTTCTCAGCACTACTACTATATAGAGTATAATTCCATCCATAGTTTTTCAGGCACTCTGTCTATGAAATCTAATCGTTTGAATCTATTCATCACCTCCAGGTTAATCATAAGGGATTTGATTTAGGTCATACCTGAATGGCCTCATGGTTTTCCCTACTTTCTTCAATTTAAGTCTGAATTTGGCAATAAATATCTGATGATCTGAGCCACAGTCAGCTCCATGTCTTGTTTTCGCTGACTGAATAGAGCTTCTCCATCTTCAGCTACAAAGAATATAATTAATCTGATTTCAGTGTTGACCATCTGGTGATGTCCATGTGCAGGGTTATCTCTTGTGTTGTTGGAGGAGGGTGTTTGCTATGACCAGTGTATTCTCTTGACAAAACTGTTAGCCTTGCCCTGCTTCATTTTGTGCTCCAAGTCCAAACCTGTCTGTTCCTACAGGTATCTCTTGACTTCCTAATTTTGCATTCCAATCCACTATGATAAAAAGGAATGTTTGTGGGGTTTTTTGGTGTTAGCTCTAGAAGTTCTTATAGAACTGGTTAACTTCAGTTTCTTCAGCATCAGTGGTTGGGGCGTAGATTTGGATTGCTGTGATGTTGAATGGTTTGCCTTAGAAACAAACTGAGATCATTTTATCATTTTGTGATTGCACCTAAGTACTGCATTTCAGACTCTCTTGTTGACTATGAGGGCTACTACATTTCTTCTAATGAATTCTTTCCCACAATAGTAGATATAATGGTCATCTGAATTAAACTCACCGATTCCCATCCATTTTAATCCACTGATTCCAAAGTATTGGAGTTTCATCATCAGTCCTTCCAATGAATATTCAGGGTTGATTTCCTTTAGGATAGTCTAGTTTGAGTTCCTTGCTGTCCAAGGGACTCTCAAGACTCTTCTCCAGCACAATTCAAAAGCATTAGTTCTTCAACATTCAGCCCTTCTTTATGATCCAACTCTCACATCCATACATGACTGCTGGAAAAACCATAGCTTTGACTACATGGACCTTTGTTGGCAAAGTGATGTCTCTGCTTTTTAATATGCACACACACACATACATTTATTTATTCTTTTCAGAATATTTCCCTTATAAGTTGTTATAAAATATTGAGTAGTGTTCCCTGTGCTATACAGTAAGTCTTTATTGGTTATCTATTTTATATATAGTAGTTTGTTTAACCCCAAACTGCTAATTTACTCCCCCCGCCCTCGCCCGCCGCACTTTCTATATCCAACAAGTTCGTTATCCATCTGTCTGCCAATTTTTGGCATTTGGGCTGCTTCTACATCCTGACCATTGCAAACGGTGCTCCATGAACACTGAAGTGCATGTATCCTTTTGAACTAGTGTCATTTTTTCTGAATATGTACTGAGGAGTAGAAATGCCAGACCATATGGTAAACCCTTTAAGAAACGCTCATACTGTCATCCAGAGTGACTACACCAATCCATATTCCCACCAACAGTATAGGAGCCCCTCCTCCATGCTCTCCAACACCTGTTACCTGTAGACTCCTTGATGATAGCCACTCTGCTAGGTGCAAGACAACACATCACTGCTGCTTCAGCCTGCACTTCTCTAATAATGAGTGATGCTAGGCATCTTCTCGTGTGCCCATTAGCCAGGTCAGCCTCCTTGATTTACACTGAATTCAAGTCAGTGATTCTGACAGTCTACATTTCTTTTTATATCTCATCTACTGTGTGTTTTCCAAATCTGCACAAAAATTGGGAGATATGTCTTGCCCAGTTTTGCTACTTACATCCCTGTAACCTTGAACAAATCATGTAAACACTGTGAATCTATTTTATTATCTGTATAAAGGGGATAATAACATCTAACAACAACTATTAAAAATCAAATGAGAATATATGTAGAAAAGTGTTTTGTAAACTGCAAAATTCAAAGCAAATATAATTGATTATTATTTTTTTTACTATGCTACCCTGCAGTGGCTTGCCAGCACTTTTTAACAGTAATGCAATTTAGTGAGATTCATTTCACTTTTCTCCACTGCATTCACAGACTCCTGATTTTAAAAAATTCTTTAGCACTGCAGATTGGAGATAGAGTGATATAAACAGTGCCATAGCCTATATTGACACATCCCTATAATAACTTCTTTTTAAAAAATTATAATGGCTTGCAACAGAAATTTTGGAGTTCCTAATCCCTATCAAACTAATTCTGCCTCATGGAAATCCAGGACTGTATTTACAGCTGTAGGCCACTCTCATTGCATATACGATATCCAAACACTGCTCAGCTGAAAGTGGCTGATTTTGCAGTCTTATTATTGGTGGCAGTTTTCAGAATCTCTTCCACATTCTTTCTACCACAGCATATGGCTTTGCATGGTCTATTCAGTAAATATTCATAATTATTCCACTGAGCTTTGGTGACGATGAATGTGTGTGCTATTGGAGATAAATTGTGCAATCTGCAAGGAAAACAAAGATGAGTTTTTGCTTGGATATTTTTACTCATTTGGTGGTGGAGGCAGATGCTCCACTCCATAGAGAAGCAGGGCCTTGCTCTGGGGAGAAGGATGCTGAGTCAGTCACATGCTCTGCATTTTCCTTGTTTGTGCTTCATGACTGATTAGCATGCCTTCCACGAACACTTCTGATATATGTAAGTTACTACTTTCCATACAAGGTTATGAGAATAAGGTAATGCATGCAAAGGATATTTCTTTCCATAAGCAAAAACTGAACTAGGAATGTAAACATTGCATGATATAAAACCCAAATATTTTAATATCTCTTCATTAAATATTAGAGGTTGCTTTCTTATGTTACAACACAATGAACACTTAGACAAAGGCAGTAGCCAAAGTTGCATCAGCAACTGATAAAGGGTTCTTTGTTTTTTACTTTCCCACTGCTAACTGTTATCCTCAAACCTAAAAGATAAAATCATGAAATCTCTCCTAAGTTTTACAGTGGAATAAAATAGTTACAAATAGTTCCCAGGAAGCTAGAATTACTACTGTCAAAGAAAATAGCATGCCCAATTACCAGTATTTCATATTTCTGAACACAAGTAAATATGAAGTATGACCCAAATTCATTTGTGCATTAGGCTAGAAATACACTGGGATTTTCTTTTCTGTGAGAAAATGATTCTTTATAAGAAAAAGGATGAAACGGCTTTAATGTGGATTTACTACTGCCATTGCTGTCTGGGTAAATCTTCACATTTTACTTTTGTACCCCAAAGAAATCATCAGGGCACAGAATTAGTGAGTGATCCCTTTTGTACAAGCTTGAGGTCTGATTTGGTAGAAATGTATCCACAAATTCTATGAACAAGGACATGAAGGTCTGAGTACACCAGGTGTACAAGTTCATAAGAAGCTAATAAAGCAAAAGGCAAAGAAAGAAGCATGCCTTCTCTTTGAAAAATATCTTTAGATCCTAGTCATTACAAAACACTGAGAGTACATTCAGACACAGTGTGATAATGCCCAATCTTCACAACTGGCTTTAGTTTATAACAGTGACTGCAACCCCATTTTGTTCCTGGAACTTCTAGAAAACAGTAAAACTTCTACCCTATTTTAATACTCAGCAGTCACCCAGCTAAATGATTTCAGTTAACAGCAATTATAATATGCAGAATATTAGTATTTTGAGGGAGGTAGAGAAGAAAGTGTGGAACTAAATACTTTGTATAATTATATTTTTATAAAGGCCTCTAAATAAGACAACAAACAATTTTCCTCAGCAAAGCCATTTACGTAGCTTTTTATCTTTGGGAATATTTTTTGCTAGGTCAAATGAAAGGAAATTGGGTATCTCTGAGACTGTATGAAGGGAATGCAAAGGAAGGAAAGGATGTGGAGGAAAAAGTGGCCTCATTCGCATTTACTGGGTTCTTGGCCAGTAAATGCCTCCTTCTGCTGGAGGCACTCTGCTGAGTTCTAATGGACTGTAGAGGAGAGGTCCTGCTCAAGTAAAGTAACAATGATTGTGGACCACAGGCAAGCTGTTGCCGTTTCCCCCTTTGTGTTTTCGCCTTTTGTCTTTGACCTTAGAAAGAACAATCCTCAGCTAATATCTGCACTGACAAGCGAAGCTGGAAGGGCTCCGCCGCACCCACGGGTGCAGTATTGGTTCACTCATTAAGCAACGATGACCTTGCTTTTAAATTAGGGAATTTATTCTTCTAAAAAGAACTCACAGACAATTTAAATTTTTCTGTGTTTCTTTGTTTGCACCCATGCAGGAAAAGAAAGCTTCCCTCAATTCTAAAGTATTAACAGATATTTCCTTGATTCTCTGGGACTGAATTTAGAGACATTTTATATGGGAGAAGAAGAGCCAAGGCATCAATGTCCCATTTAAAAAGACCACCACAAATACATTATGTGTGAGCAGAAATATTCCAGGACATATGGGGAAATGTTTATTCTTTTCCATTTTTCACTTATTTATAATTGCCCCAACTTCTTCCAAAGTTGGTTCAGGTCAGTTTATAAAAAGACCCAAATGGAATGGCACATGTCTCAAATTAGGCTCCTCAGAAGTAGATTCTGAGATGAATATTCATATTAAAGTGAAATATTATTCAGGGAAAAATAAAGCAGAAAGAGGAGAATTTGCACTTGGAAAAGAATGAGGTCGAATAAAAGTCTATAAGTATGTGTAGTTCTCCATTCCATATGAATTCAAGCTACTTCTGATTTTCTTTCCTAAATAGTATACGTATTAAAGAGACCACACATTTGTAGATCAGTTTGCATACCAAGTGCCCAAGGGCCTGTTGGTGTGTTCTGGCAGGGACACTACATCTACAACAGTAGTGTAGGTAAATGGCCATAGAATCCTTTGGGGGAAAGATTGGCGGAGTCACTGCTGTACACACATTGCAGTATAGGGGCCTTTCCAATCCACATGCGCATTGTCTCACTGTATGGACTCTGTTTCTGCAACTTCATAGAGGCTACTGTCTTATGTTTGTATTACAGCCATGAAGTGTCTCCTTTTCCTAAAAGTTTAATGCTTAGTCTCTGCTAGTCTTGAATCTTATTATACTCATTATCATTAGAGAGTCATTTTCATAAATGCAAGCTCTATCATTAACTTTTCTGTGTAGAGGACAGCTCACACTGAGCTTCTTTACAATGCCAGTGTGCCCCCCCCCCCCATCAAAGTGATCCTTATAGCCTTAGTGAAGGTAGTGTTTTCTGAGATTAGAAGAAAAAAGAACTACGGGAAGAGGTTGAGGTTAGTGGATTTTCCTTAACTGACCCAGTTAGGATAGCCACCTCTCCTAGGTCACTTTTATATTCCTTCCCAAACACTCTGCTAGGGCATTTCTGGCAATACTGTTTAATTATTATTATTTTTCTTCCACTTCTACTGAGCTATAACTGACAAATAAGATTGTATATGTTTATGATGCACAGCACAATAATTCAACTTCTGTACATCATGAAATTGTTACCACAATAAGTTTATTGAACATACATCATCTCATATAGACACAAAATTTTAAAAAATGAAAATAAAATTCATTGTGATAAGAACTCTTAGAATTTCTTGCCTCAACAACTTCACATATAACAGTATTAATTATAGTAATTATGTTGAACATTACATCCCTAATGCTTATTTATCACAACTGGTAGCTTGCACTTTTTGACTACCTTCATCCAATTCCCCCACCTCCCCCACCTCACCTCACTTCTGATAATCACAAATCTGATCTATTTTTCTATGAGCTTGTTTCTTTGTAAAGTGTAATTGACCTACAATACTATGTTAATTCCTGGTGCAAAATATTCTGATTCGGTATTTATATAATTACAAAATGATCATGATAAGTCTGGTTACCGTCTGTCACCATACAAAGGTATTACATTATTATTAACTATTCCCTACACTGTACATTTCATACTTGTGTCTCATTTATTTTGTAATCTATATTTCTCATTTATTTCCCTCACCTAACATTGTGTGCGTGCTAAGTCGCTTCAGCTGTGTCTAACTCTTTGCAACCTTTTGGACCACAGCCTGCCAGGTTCCTCTGTCCATGGGATTCTCCAGGCAAGAATATTGAAGTGAGTTGCCATGACCCCTTCAGGGGATCTTCCCGACCCAGGGACTGAACCAGCATCCCTTATGTCTCATCTCCTGCATTGACAGGTGGGTTCTTCACCACTAGCGCCACCTGGGAAGTCCCACCTAGCATTGCTTCACTCATAATATAAGCCATTACTTTTTCTAAGCTTTGCAGAGTCATTCTTTCTTTTCCTTTCTCTCTGGCTGCATTGCAGTTGTGGCATGCAGGATCTTGGTTGCATCGTGAGTCTTCTGTTGCAGCACACAGATTCTAGCTGTGGTCTGTGGGCTCAGCAGTTGCAGCCTGTGGGCTCTCTAGTTGTGGCACTTGGGCTTAGTTGCTCCTGAGCAACTAAGGCCTGTGGAGTCCTAGTTACCCGACCAGGGATAGAACCTACATCCCCTGCATTGCAAGGCAGAGTCTCAACCCCTGGACCACCAGCAAAGTCCCTGAAGAGTCCTTCTAATTATAGTCAACGACTGTAACTGGATCTATAATGTCAAGCATAGGCTTTGTGGTCAGAGAAACAAAACTACACAAAGGGCCAGATTCGGAACCTTAGCACAGTCTCCAATGCTGGAGTCATGGGCCAGATAGGGAGAGAGTACAACTCTGAGATTTGGGCTAGGCATATCAGAGGAGATTCAGTAAACAACACTGAACCCAAGAACCTTCTTGGTCTGCTAAAATAAACTGCTATAGGATAGCAAGGATAGAGTATGTCTGAGAACCATACAAAGGATTCAACTGTAGTGAATGCCTTGCACACTGATACTTTTACTCCTCAAGATCTACCATCCACCTCCTCTGGCTATTAAACTAAATAAGTAGGTCAAGCTGCAGCAAGACCAGTTGGGAATGATAGCCTTGCTATAAAGGAATAAAGGGATTACTAACTGAAAAAGTTATAGGACCTGATATGTGACAAAAAGAATTGTTGAGAATGCCTTAGAATGGATTCTGAGGGTGTATTTCTCACAGAGGAATAGGGAAGAGGGACCAGGAAGGGAAGAGGCTGACAAGATTGCAGTATCAAGCAAAGTCCTGCTCAACTTAACTCTGGCTCAGTTCGAGATGACTTGTGGAAACAGTGCAGACCTCATCTCCAAACTGTCTGCTCAGAGGGAGAAGGTATGGATTATTTATACCCTTATGCCCCTCAGGCATTGGTTAATAGCTGCCTCTTTCAATAAAAAAAAATATTTAAATTTCCAGACAAATTTAGCTCTCTGTGGGCAAAGGTAAAGCTGGTTCTAGAAGCCTGACCAAAAAAGACGAATGTTGGCTTTTAAAACAGAAGCCTTATTGTGCGTTGTGCATAAAAAAATGTTCTAGGGATTCAAGGGTATGTGTATAGAACACTGACAGTATCGGCCACAAAACCCTTTTTTTTATGCTCCATGGTTCATGTAGAAAATTACTCCTGCATTTAGAGTGAGGTAAATTTCCATTACAAGTTGCAAGGGATGATCATAGGAATGACAAATACACTGTCAGTTGGTTCTATAGCCAACAGTTTTAATCTGTTTTAAATGGAATATGTGCTTCTGCACTTGTTTTGATGGGTTTGTGTTAAAATTAAGCCATTCATGATTTACAAGCTAAAGTGTGGGTGATTAGTGCAAAAAGCTGGGGTCTTGGTATGCAAACTGCAGCTGTGGAATAGATTTTTTTGTTCTTCAATGTGAAAGTTTAATACAATTATGGCCTCATTAATTCTATGCACTATCCTATTTAGTAAAAGGCTTTCTGAGAAAACTAGATGAGGAATGAGGGTAGGCAAAGCCAGGGGTAATTTTCTTCAGGAAAAAAAAAAGATGAAGTAATCAAATTGGAAGATATGAGTGTTTAGAGAATAGGCATCATTCCTTGTTAAATACTGAACAAAAGACACAGTTAGTAGAAAATTAAAATATCCTTTCAACATGATATTAAAGCTTTTGTAGATTTCCAAAAAATTTATGCTTTAGTCTTCTAGTAGGCAACATGATAGGCATGCATTTTCTAAAATTACATTATAGATCTATTTATTTTAGCTATAAAATTAACTTAAATTATATAATAGGGGAAAGAGAAAAAATAAAATTGAAATAAGAATGGCCACAGGATGACTATGGACTTCTGTTGTCTGACCCAAGTTCCTATGCCTAACACACAGTGAGGTCAGACAAACTGAAACATCAAAGCTTTATTGCAAACACTGGGCAAGGGAGATGAGAGTGGATGGCTTAGTCTGAACTTCCTGATGGTTTGAGGAGAGGTCTGCATGGTATGCGACCTTCCTCTGACTGGCTGGAGGTAAGGTAAGAGGAATCTCAGTCATCAGCCTTCTAGTTCCAACCAGTCTAGGGTCCGCTTGCTTGTACTCAGTGTGAAATTACTATCCTCCACCTGTGCAGGGACCTTAGTTCCTATAGAAGAACTCAGAGATATATATTAGATTGCCATGCATATCCCATGAGCAGGAACCAGGACCTTGCCCCATCCCTGAACTAGTGTTCCTTGACAGTCTTTCTTCGTTTCTGCATCCCCTACTCCTCTAACTGAGTGTTCCCTGGTGGTTCAGATAGTAAAGAATCTGCCTGTAGTGCAGGAGACCCGGGCTTGATCCCTGGATTGAGACAATTCCCTAGAGAAGGGCATGGCAACTCACTCCAGTATTCTTGCCTGGAGGAGCCTAGTGGGCTACAGTCCATGGGGTCACAAAGAGTGGGACACTATTGAGCAATTAACACTAACACTCCTCTACACAGTAACTGTTTGAGTCTGCTCTTTTGAACTCGGGGAAGGTCTAGGAGGCCTACAAATAAGAAGTGGAGGGCACAGAAGAAAGGCTTTGTGTCCAGTGGGCCTCATACTTCTCAGTTTCACCTCATCCTTTCTGATCTAAAACAAATGAAGAGATATATGGAGTAGATGAGTATCTCCCCAAAAGCCCAGCTGAGCCCCCTGCTGAAGCAGATTTGCCCCAACTCACCCACAGAGACACATATAATAAAAGGTTGCTGTGGCAAGCCACTAAGACTTGGGATGGTTTGCTGTTCCAATAGCGTGTGTGTGCATGCTCAGTCTCTAAGTTGTATCCGACTCTATGACCCACCAGGCTCTTCTCTCCATGGGATTTCCCAGGCAAG
The DNA here is from genome assembly GCA_006410635.1 of Cephalophus harveyi. Lineage (NCBI taxonomy): Eukaryota > Metazoa > Chordata > Mammalia > Artiodactyla > Bovidae > Cephalophus > Cephalophus harveyi. The sequence goes on from SJYT01076615.1 coordinate 86,813, forward strand.
AATACTGGAGTGGGTTGTCATTTTCTTCTCCAGGGGATCTTCATGAAGCAGGTATCAAACTCGTATCTGCTGTGTCTTCTGTAATTCCAAAGGCAGACTAATACAATAAATCAGTCCCTTAAATCTGAATACTCTACCTCTTTTATATACACTATATGTTCTGATACTATATAATTATATCAAGTCTTTCCAGAAAAAAGCTTTATGGCTCTCAAGGTCAGATCTATTAGGGACAGAAACAAAAAAAATAAGGTCTAAGTGGAAATAAACCGTTGTTTTTGAGTTATGCTTTTTTGAGAATATGAATCATCATTGACCTTGAACATCATTCCACCTCTCTGGAACTCAAATACTGGAGAAGATGACCTGCAAAATTCCTTTAATTTCAATATTCTATGATTACTTGCATTGATTTAACATGGAGTCCAAGTCTCAGGCAAGATGCTAACTGAGGAAACACAGTCCCCTTACCACCTATTCTATTCCCTTAATTTCACTTTAGTGAAACAGGTATGTGTGTGTGTGTATGTGTGTGTGTGTATGTGTGTGTGTGTATAATGGGTCAACATCTCTGAGTAGTTTATATATATAAACTACTATATATAACTACTCAGAGATGTTGAGCCTTTGCAGAAATCATGGCTAGAATTTGGCAGAATAACACAGAAAAGTTGGTTAGAAAGAACAAGCTGCCATTCTGTATAAACACGCAGAAATATACAGGCAAGTTATGAAAACTGATTGTGCTGACATCTGCAGAACCACATCAAGGATGGGTGGTGCTAAACACAGCAGTATACTTACAGAATTTGATAGTCTTCCTTTCCTCTAAGCTGTGGAGCCTGATCAACCCAAGATGTGGAGTAACTCATGTGTAAGGAAAAAGTGCAAAGATGAACTGTAATTGATTCTGTGGGGCTGTTCTATGCCCTTTTCCTTATCTCTGCCACGATCAGAATTAAATTATTCTGTCTTTTTCTTCAACTAGGGTATGATGTAAGGATGTAAAAAAGCCTCTTTCTAAAACTCTCTTTCACACTAGCTAATAAAAATAGTTTAAATATTGCCATTTCTATATATTTTCTGTAAATCATTTCCAGAATGATGACATATTACATCATTTCGTAGCTATTGATATATTAGCAGAGATAAGTGTTCTTATTCCTAAAATAACATATTAGTGAAGGTTTCCTTCTTTATGTCCTCCAAAACATAACTCAGCCTCAGTGACTAAATGAACTGAAAGCCTTTTAGCTTCCCTTGATCCAGATATAATGCCCTTTTCCAGTTTATATTCAACCACCTTCCATGTCCAATCATCTTCCTGTATGTATGAATTCTAGATTCAAGTCAGACATAGTTCTGAGATAATAGTTCATATTCTAAAATATACATTTTCTTATATATACATGTAATTTTCAAATAGTTTATATTTATTTTAGCATGTTAAATGATATTAATTACTATCAAGGAAAATAATTCTAGGAAGGAGAAAAGAAAGTAAAAGATGGCAATTGTAATTATAGTGATAAGGAAAACATGTTGGAGGAAATGGCATTTGAGTAAAAATCTGAGAGCGTAAGAAAGTGGCCCATATGTTTATTTAGGAGGAGAACATGCCAGGAAGAATTAGTGCAAACTGGAAAGGCTCTGAGGCAAGCACCAGCCTTCTGTGTTCATGATTTGAGATGGAATGGGTATAGGGGAGACCGTTAGGAGATGAAGTCTGAGAGATAACAGACAGATAATGTGAACCTTGGAGGACATAGAAGGCAATGGCACCCCACTCCAGTACTCTTGCCTGGAAAATCCCATGGACGGAGGAGCCTGGTAGGCTGCAGTCCATGGGGTCGCTGAGTCAGACATGACTGAGCGACTTCACTTTCACTTTTCACTTTCATGCACTGGAGAAGGCAATGGCACCCCACTCCAGTGTTCTTGCCTGGAGAATCCCAGGGATGGCGGAGCCCAGTGGGCTGCCATCTGTGGGTCGCACAGAGTCGGACACAACTGAAGCGACTTAGCAGCAGCAGCAGTAGCAGCCAAATGAGATAGAAAGCCTTGGAGGGTTTTGATCAGAAGAATGATGTAATCTGTTTCAAGTTCCAACAAGGTCATTCTGGCCACCACCTTGGCCATTGATCTTGTAAGGGCAAGGGCAGATGGCAGGAAAGCTAGGAGTCTACTGCAGTGATCCAGGTGAGAGAGAACAATGGCGTGGATTACAGAGCTGTTGAGAGTTGATCCACTTCTGCATAGATGTTGAATCTAAAATCTGTAAGTTTTTAGTCATATTGGATATGACTTGTGAATAAAGAGAAGCATGGGAAAAAAAAAAAAGGGATTTGGGGCTTACAACTGGAAGGACAGAGCTCCTATTAAGGTTAGAAGATAGTAAGTAGAACAGACATGAAGGGAGATATCTGAAAGTTAGTTCTGAATATGTTACACATGAGACATCTAACAGACCTTCAGATGACAGTAGGATAACAAGTTAAAATGCAAATTTGTAATTCAGTGTAAAAATCCAGGCTAGAAATGTGAATTTGGGAGATGTGCCTACATAAATTACATTTAAAGCCTTCAACTGGATGAGATCACCAAAAGAATAAGTGTAGATGAAGAAGAAAAAAGCACTGATTTAAGGCAAAAGCTACCGAAACATCAACAAGATGAGGAATTTATTAACAACTGCAGGATTTAGTAACATGGATCTCAGTATCCTTCCTTTTTAGTAGGTAGAAAACACAATTGCAGGACTGAATCTTCAAGACCAGACAAAAATTTTAGGAACTTTGCTGTAAATAAAGAAGTGAAATAGGAGGAGATTTGGAATGAGGAGAGGTGTTTTGTTTTATTTCTCTATGAATATTTGTTTTAATGATGGGAGAAATATGTTTGCATATTAAATTAAGATGATGCATCACAAAGGTAAAAATTGATGATATGGAAAAAAGAGGGTTCAATTAAAGGAACTACATCTTGAAAGGGGAGAAGAAATGGGATCTTGTAAATAAGTGAAGTATTTGGCCATGGCTAGGGCCACAAATGCTTAACTCATTAATTAAGTTATACTAATGAAAGAAAGCAAAATGTACAACCTAAGATTTAAGTAGAGAGGTCATTTTCATAGTCCCTACAGCATGTGGAAATTCTCTACTATATTTTCTGAATTTAAGGGCAACTATATGACTGCAAGGAGATCCAACCAGTCCATTCTGAAGGAGATCAGCCCTTGGAAGGATCATTCTTTGGAAGGAATGATGCTAAAGCTGAAACTCCAGTACTTTGGCCACCTCATGCGGAGAGTTGACTCATTGGAAAAGACTCTGATGCTGGGAGGGATTGGGGGCAGGAGGAGAAGGGGAAGACAGAGGATGAGATGGCTGGATGGCATCACTGACTCGATGGACGTGAGTCTGAGTGAACTTCGGGAGTTGGTGATGGACAGGGAGGCCTGGCGTGCTGTGATTCATGGGGTTGCAAAGAGTCGGACACGACTGAGCGACTGAACTGAACTGATATTTATGTGGAGGAGGGCATGGCAACACACTCCAATATTCCTGCCTGGAGAAGCCTATGGACACAGGAGTCTGGTGGACTATAGTCCATGGGGTCACAAAGAGTGAAACACGATGGAACAGCTAACACTTTCACTTAACTCTGTATTTATATGGAGAGCAGAATATGACATGTGAAGAGAGATCAAGGTATATTCAATCAGGGGAGAGGGAAAATGAACCAACCAGGGAAATGCAGTCTAATACTGTCTTATTAATAGCACATTTGAGATGAACGGTCACAGATTTAGAGTGAGATCAGGCTATATGACTATGTGTTCTTCCCCCACTATGTACTTAATTTAGTCTCGCAGTATGGAATCGGAGGAACATTTGATTTCAATACCATTTTTGTTTTGCCTAGCAAGTACAAGGAAATGAGAGCAGTGCAAGGAAACGAGAGAGAAGGGTGTGATTACAATGACAGACCATGGAATTTAAGCTGGCATAGCAGAATAAGGAAGAATTAAAAACAGAGATGACGATAGGGACAGGAACGGTGGCAGGCAGGGTCTAGTGAAGAAGGGTTGCTGGCATGGGAGTTCAAGAGAGCAGGAGAGAAAATGTTTAGAAGGAATAGAAGTGTTGGAAGCTGGAAAATTGAAATTTTGAAGAGCTTGCTGCTACTGGAAATGACAACATTTTAGGGATGATCATGAAATAAGCAGTTGAGTGACGGTCAAGAGCATACTCATTGAAGAGAAAAGTGGAAAGAGTGCAGGCCCGGAGTACGGGAACTATCACCCTGGGGGTGTTCATAGTGTTCTAATGGCATCTTTCTTCTGCAGTGGTTATCTATGCTAAGAGAGGACTCTGCTCATTTCACTTATGAAACCCCCATGTCATTTGACCAAGCACCCTGTTAATTCTAAGAAATGCCTATTTTTAATGTGATTAGGTACAGTGGAAAACTAGCTGAGAAAAGGATCACACACATTTTGATTTAGAAAATGTAGAGAAACATTTGCAAAGTATTGAAAAAGCAAGTTAATGGGAAACCAGAGATGATCTTATTGGGACTTTAAGAAAGCAAGAGACAGGAAAAAACCCATGTATTCCTAAGGAATGGATATTAGGGCTGAATCAAAGAGAGAATAGGCTAAATTATCAGATTAAAATGTCACAAAAGCTGCTTAAATTTCACCAAACTGTTGTCTTGTTCTTCAGAGATATCAGCCTGCCTGTAACTGCTAGACCTGTAAAGTCAAGATATTTAGACAACACTTGGCAATTGAGTACCACTGAATATTAGCCCTTTTGCCCTTCATTTTGTAAATCATAAAAGTGTGAAAACTAGATGCAATTTGCATGAACAGTGAAGAAAAGGGAGAATATGCTGAAATTTTCCTTTATCTTTTTTGTAGTCTCTTTAATTTTAATGTACTTAAAGAACATCTCCCAATCAAGTAACAGTTAGCTATAGTCAGATTTTAATCAATAAAAAGATGATGGAAACTAGTCAGCATCCAAGATCAATAAGATTACATCATAAAGACTCTTTCTACCTATAGCATATGAAGATGGATGTCTTCTTTAGTGACATGAAAATTGTAACTATGTTGCTTAAAAAAAAGAACAAAAGAGACTAAAGTTTAATTATACTGTTTTATTTCCCTTGCAGCTGTGTCCCATTAGCCACTGAGCAATGGGAAAGTTCTTTGTAATCTTTGACCCTCCTACCAATACAGTCCTATGCAAACTGGTAATTACAATCAATTATAGGCCACAGAGTGGTGAAAGAGACATTTTTTTTTTCCTCTTGCAGAGGCCTATGAATTAACTTTACAGTCAAACTATAACTCTTCAATTTCTGGGCCTGAATCTACTAATAATTTCAAGATATATCGTTGTCTTTAATATTGTAATAAGCTGCTAAGAATTGTGATGTTTCCCATTCTAATTCTCATCAGAGGTTGAGTTTTTTATGGGTAGACATATTTTGTCTTGTTCTTGGGCATCAAGAGCATGTAAAGCTCCTATGTGAAATTGCCATAATAAGGAGAATAATAAAAGCAGATAAAACATAACCACATTTTTGAATGCAGTCAATGGATTAATATATTCATTCTCTTTGATATCTTCAGAGAAGAAGCATAGACACTTGGTTTGAGTATTTCCTTAAAGTTACACAAGAAGTACTGAGTTAAGGAATTGTACTCAAGTCATCTAGCTTAGAGTTTATCTTATCTAATGTACTATATGGTCTCATTGCCTGTTGGAATCTTTACGGATCTATAAAAAACTTCATGGGAAAAGTGAAAGTGAAAGTGAAGTTGCTCAGTCATGCCCGACTCTTCGCAACCCCATGGACTGTATCCTACCAGGCTCCTCTGTCCATGGAATTTTCCAGGCAAGAGTACTGGAGTGGGTTGCCATTTCCTTCTCTCATGGGAAAAGGGCTATAGTAAAAAGGAGAATAAACAAGTAGAGATAGCACTTACTACGCTACTGAACAGCCTTTGAGGATCAGGAATTTCTTATTGACTGCATCTTCTCTCGTTTAGCTTTAAAAGGAATGTGACTTTCCATTGCAGATGTGATTTATCACATTCTCATCACATGCTCACTGCAATGTGATAAAGAAAAGGCAAATGGCAAAGGTCTTACAATTCAGTTGAAAATGCCTACAGCTTATAACTTCTGATGTATCCCTGACCAATGCAGAGCTAAGTATGTGCTGGAGCTTTGAGTGAAGTATGGAGGAAGAGACATAAATAAGTGATTAAGGTGATAGTCTTTCAATTTCCTGGTGTTCAGAGCAGCATGTATCTTGAGAGGAGGAAGGAATGGCTTCTTAAACTGTTAGAGATGCTTAAGATATGATAAACTACCCAAAGTTTACAACCCCTTCCCTCACAGGAACTGCCTCACAATTTGTAGAGCCAAGTGCAAAATAAAAATTCAGAGCCTTTTGTTCAGAGATTTAAGAATTTCAAAACAGAGCGAGTAGAACAGTATACTAAGCATGGGATCTTCTAAGCACGGGCTTTGTATGACTGCACAGGTCACACACCCATGAACCTGGCCTGACTCCCTCCCATTTCTAGTGTTGATTTTACTCATTTGAGAATGGCAGACCAGTCTTCCTCAAACACTTTTCCTGATCTCCTGCATGTTCCTCCATTCTAATAGCACAGTACACATCCTTCTCCAGTGAAAGTGAAATAAAGTCACTCAGTTATGTCTGACGCTTGTGACCCCATGGACTATAGACCTAGCCTGCCATGTTCTTCTATCCATAGAATTCTCCAGGCAAGAATTCTGGAGTGGGTTTCCACGCCCATCTCCAGGGGATTTTCACAACTCAGGGAGTGAACCCAGGTCTCCTGCATTGCAGGCAGATTCTTTACTGTCTGAGCTACCGGTGGAACTCTTTATTACCCAGACTCACAATCAGAGAAGTTTTCCAATCCATTCATGTCTCCTTCACACTGAGCTAGACGTTGATTTTTCTATCAGGTATACATGGATGAGACAGGCCAGCAGCCCCTTCCTTCCTAGTCTCAGGCCTGACCAGTCCTGGGTGTACTGAGAGAGAGAAAAATCAGCCCTCCTACTCTTCTCCATGGCTTCATAAATATTTGTTTTCCAAATATGGTATAGAAAAACTTTGCTCATTATTTCCCCCTTCACAAAAGACTGAAGGATTAAGATAGCTCTATCAGTGATCTTTCATTCTTCTGTTTTTGCCAAAAACTAGAAATAGACTTTGTAAAGGTCAGTTCTAGGAAATGCATTTAAAAAAGCAGAAAATTGAATGATAGTTAAATGTATCTTCATTCTAATCTTTCTGTATTGCTGTAAAAAGAGCTTGTCCAAGTTTTCTTTCTTGGGGCTATTTCTTAGTCACTTTTTTTTTTTTTTTGACAGTACTTTTGTTGAAAGTTTATCTTTTATTAGCTTTTAGGCCTCCAGTCATCATGCACTGAAAAATCCTTTGGGGCATGTTGAACTTTTATTCTAGTGTTGTCTCTCTCTCTCAAAGCCTTATCGCTATCATTTCTTTGAAAGGCTGTCCCCAGCTTAATATGTGAAGGTTAGTCTCTGACAGAACCTTTTAATCAAACTCAGCACAGGATTCAACTAGTATTACTATTCCAGTTTCATATTTATGAGTTTAATTAGCCTGGTTAGATATATAGCAGAGAAACTTTGACCATTAAAGAAAATTTGTTGATAATCATTTCAATTTTTCTTGCCTTCTTTTTAAAAATATACTTGAATATGCTTAGAGTTAATAATTATACTTATGCCAATAGAATAAACTACCCATCTTGAATATTTGTACATATATAAGAATATAAATTTATATTGCTATATTATGTATTTCTCTGCAAAGTTACACCTGATTTTTACTGACCAGCTGAGCATCAATAATGTTACATATTTTCCTTAGTAAATAGATGCCACTTAGATAAGAAAATATGTTCAAAATCACATTAAGGTCACCCTCTGAAGAATATTATTGTATGCTTCATGCAGAATTTAAATGTTATTTAAATTAAGCAGTTTAATTAATAACATAAATTAAATATTTATGTTATTACCCTGAGGGTAGTGGTTAGTCTTTGAGGCTCATTAGCAGGAGAACACACAAAACTGGAAAGATATAAAGGAAGGTTTATTTTCTTTGTTGAGCTGCAACTAATTGCATTAAAATAAACCACGTACTTTTGCCAGCTTTAATTCTCATAGAAGAGTAAGCAATCCAAACTCCAGTCTTTTGATGTGGTCATATATCTATTGCCAAGTTTCTTTTTAAAGTCCCCCAGATAAACATGTATGCCAATTAAGCAATATAAAATAGAGAGGAACTTGTTGTGCCTGAGTGCCATTTTCTCATTAATTCTACGAAATGACTCTGGGACTTATTCCCACTATTATCTAGTAGATTAAATGACATCTTTCCCCAATTGACTGAGGTAAAAGTGCCAGGTTTGCTTTCATCTTGGACTCTACACTCTTTCAAAGAAGACCAGACCAAACAGTGCCCTTTTGAGGCTGAAGATGCCTTTCTTCATAATGTCATCCATTGGAGAAAGGTTTGAGGAAAGGTCAGTTTTATCCCAGTGTAAAAGAAAATGCCAGCAATTCAAGTAAAGCCATTTACTGCTACTTAGAAGCATCTTCATTTCAAGTTCTGTTGCAATAATTTACCCATTAAATAGATTCAAAACACCAAATAATAGCATACACAACACACCTATATATGTATCATACTTCAAAATAAAATACATTTCACTTAATGTAGTTTTAAAATATGAAGAAAGATTTCATTAAACAGGGTAGAGATGACACGCTATTCCATTCGAAGCATAAAAACGCTTGAAATGTTAATTGAGTGGATGTAAAGAAAGAACTATTTACCATGATGTAGCCAAGGACAGAATAATCAATAGATAATATGAAGAACAGTGACAAAAAGGAATGGGAAACCATGATCATCTCTAGCTTTGTATGAATCAGGACTCAAAGTAATATAACTAGAACTAGGAAAAAGTTGTTGCCGTAGGAGCTCTGACTGCAAGTAAAGGAACACACCTCTACCAAACCATGGTCAGTGAATGGGTGGGAAATGGGCATAAGTAAGGACCAGATGTTCTTCCCTTTCTCCCTATGATCTTCTAATGGTATATCCCATTGACTCAACCAAATGGGAAGCAAGAGTGAAAGATGGCATTAAAATTAGAATTTCTGACTTCAAATGAGGGCAGAAAAGAACAGCAAAATGTCCTTGGGAATATGAAGCAAAACCAGTATCCATATATTTTGGTTTATCTTATTTGAAACTGAACCCTGCATTTCAACACATCCTTTTGTCAAGACCCTTGACACTTTTGGAATAGAAGTCTGGAAACAGAGGTCTGCCAAGATGAGAAGAGTTTGAAGGAAAAAAAAATTTTTTAGGGAAAAAGACATTAAACATTTATGCTATTCTTGCTATTTAAATGAAATCATTATATTAACATGTTAATAATTATATTATTTCCTCTTCACATTATTGATACTAAGATGTCTTCTGGTAATTATAAACAGAGACTGCCATTTTGATTTTAGCCCCTTGGCATATTAACTATATATTCTGACTTCTTAGAGTTCTTGGAATAACACAAATTGGCTTCACATCAAAGAACAAGATTGGAACATCTATTCACTTCATAATTCTTTACTATGATACTCATAAAAACAAGCAATTCAAGTGCTATTTTATTTGTCTTTTATCCTTAAGTGTTATTGCAATGAAAATAGGAAACAACCACACAGATCCCTGTGCTGGAAATTCCCACATTGTATTGATCCTAGCATAAGAAACATACTGAATTCCCCTCCCATATTTCAGAAAAGTATTTCACCTTTACTTACTTTCAATAAGTTTTTTAATGTCTACATGGCATATAATTGTGTTGTTAGAAATGTTTACATAATGCCTGTTCTCAAAATAATTAAAATTAAGATAAGGATCAAGACTTGGACAAATGAAAAGTTTCACATTAATACAACTGAGTAATATAATACAAAATTAAATGAACTCTATCATAGGAATAAACATCACATTTGCCATTCCTATATGTCCCAATGAGCTCTTTAAATGCTGCTGATTCACACATACCTTTGAGAAAAGTTCATATGAATATGCTCCACGGCCTTGGTAAGGAGCAGTCCCAGGCTATAAAGAGGCAGAATCAAATTGTGAAACCTACTGATAATGTATCTATATCTCAGCTTCAGGTTTATAAGTCAGGATATGAGGAAGAAAGACAAAGAAAGACAATAGTATAGAATCCTCTTTCTCTAGGATTGATTAAATATTGGTGAAGGTGAGGTAAGGTAAGGTGAAGTCGCTCAGTCGTGTCCGACTCTTTGCGACCCCGTGGACTGTAACCTACTAGGCTTCTCTGTCCATGGGATTCTCCAGGCAAGAATACTGGAGTGAACTGCCATTTCCTTCTCCAGGGGATCTTCCCAACCCAGGGATCGAACCCGGGTCTCCCGCACTGGAGGCAGACGCTTTAACCTCTGGGCCACCAGGGCTCTTCAAATATTAATTTGAGATTTACATGCAATAATTTCAACCATGATCTCATATGTATTTGCCTATGTGAAACAGAAAATAAACTTCTTTTGTATCTTAAGTCCTGATATATCTAGAGTAGTCTAAAATTTATTCAAGAATGTGTTTTCAGTATACTATACCTTGCAGCCATTGGTTTTCTTTTAATTTTATATGTTAGTATTCATTCATATTGTAAAGTCACTCTCTTTTTTTGGTGTAACTCTAAAATTAGGACACCAAATGGCTTCATAACTCCAAAAGCTAGTTTTCATTATCAATTTATTGTCACACACACACACCCCTCCCCCCTCGACATACACACGATTATCTCACTGATAGATCCTCTGTTTATCTATAGATTCTCTATCTATAAAATACTTGACCTATTCACTCAGTTCGTTCAGTTCAGTCACTCAGTCGTGTCCAACTCTTTGCCACCCCATGAATCGCAGCACGCCAGGCCTCCCTGACCATCACCAACTCCCAGAGTTCACTCAGACTCATGTCCATCGAGTCAGTGATGCCATCCCGCCATCTCATCTTCTGTTGTCCCCTTCTCCTCCTGCCCCCAATCTCTCCCAGCATCAGAGTCTTTTCCAATGAGTCAACTCTTCGCATGAGGTGGCCAAAGTACTGGAGTTTCAGCTTTAGCATCATTCCTTCCAAAGAAATCCAAGAGTTGATCTCCTTCAGAATGGACTGGTTGGATCTCCTTGCAGTCCAAGGGACTCTCAAGAGTCTTCTCCAATACCACAATTAAAATGCATCAATTCTTCGGCGCTCAGCCTTCTTCACAGTCCAACTCTCACATCCATACATTACTACTGGAAAAACCGTAGCCTTGACTAGACGGACCTTAGTCGGCAAAGTAATATCTATTCACTAGTGGCATGTAAATCAAATCAAATTGTATTCATATATCACATGAACACTTGAAACTGATTTCTTCCAATCAGCATGCCTTATATTGACTCAAGTTTTTTCTGTATCAATAGTTGAGTTTTTGTTGTTTTTAGTTGTTGAGTTTGATAATTATGGGTAGGGCTTCTATAGACATTTATGTACTTTTAAAAGTGATCATAAGTTATTATTTCTCTAGATTAAATAGTAGTGATGCTGCTGAGTTATTTAGTAAATGTACGTTTAACCAACTGCCATAGTGCTTTCTGTAGCTGTATCATTTTGCATTCTCTTCAGTTATGGGTGATAAGCTGATTTGCTGAGCATCCATCCTGATATTTGGTATGGTTAGTATTTTTTTTTTTTTTTTACTTTATCTACACTAAAAGATACACAGTATATCTCATCATGGCCTTAATTGTACCCTCTAGAGATTAATGATGTTGTGTAGAAATAGTGTCTTTTTAAATAATTGGTTGATTTTACCAGGGAAATCATCTGAGTTGGTGATTTCTTTTTAGGAATATTTTGCAAATTACATTTCTATAATAGCTATAGAATTTCTCTTGATAAGATCTATTTGATCTGAGTTGCCCAATGTATGTGCCTAAAGTTGTACACATTCGCTTGTTATCCTTTAAATATTTTCACAATCTAGTGTAACACTCCTTTCATTGCTGACATTGGTGATTTGTCTCTTTCTTTGTTAATCTTTGCTAGAGGTTTATTACTTGTATTATCTTTACAAAGAAGCGGAGTTTGGTTCATTGTTTTTTCATTAGTGTAAATCTATTTTCAATTTCAGTGATCTCTTATCTTTGTTATTTCCTCTCTCTTGCTAATCTGTACTCATTTTGTTCTTTTTCACCTTTATTCTAAATAGAAGCTCACATTATTGACTTGAAATCTTCTCTTCTAAACAATTACTATTATAAATTTCTCTTTATGCATTGCTTTAGTTGCATCCCACAAATTTTGATATGTTGAATTTTCATTTTTTGTTTAATTCAAAATACTTCCTTATTTTTGCTTGAGATTTTCTCTTTAACCCCAGGGGTTATGCAGAATTGTGTTGATGAATTTCCAAAGTATTGACTATTTTCTTAACATTTTTCTGTTACTGCTTTCTAGTTTAACTCTGTATTGGTCACAGACATGCATGTTGATTTCTATTCTTTTAAAATTATTTTTTTTTATGATACTGGATATGGTCTATCTTGCTATCTTGTGCATTTGAAAAGAATGGATATTTTGTGGTTGTTGGATATTATCATTTTTTAAATTTCAACTTAGTTTAGGGTGGTTCATGATGTTTCTCCTTTCTTCCATAACCTTATTTTTTGTCCATTAGTTCTATACATAACTGAGAAAGGAGTGTTGATCTTTCCATCTGTAACTGAAGATTTCTCCTCTCAATTCTGGTAGTTTTTTGCCTTATATATATTTGAAGCCAATATATACACTCAGATTTAGAATTGTTAATAGCTTAGGTTTATTGATTAGGATCAGATCCATTCAAGTTCCATCCAGGAGTTTGTTATGGCATTCATTGCCAACCTCCTCCCTTTTAATGCTCTCCTTGGTGTTTTATGTTTCCCTGGGGATCTCTTTTACTTTCCTTCAGAAATAGAGCTGGAGTTCTGTTTATCCACTCTGTCACACAGGTCTATGGCTGCTCCATGTCTGAAGCAAGCCATTAGAAGACAGAGTGAGGAAAAAAGCCAGGTAGGTTTGTTTCTGAGCCCCAGTCAAAGAGGAAAGTTCCCCTTCCTCTGTGTTTTGCCTCCTGTGATTTTCCACTGACCATTCTCCTACCATACTCAGCAAATTGCTTGGGGATTAAAGCATGAGAAGTGGAGAAAAAAATTATGGGAAAGGTGGATTTCTCACCTTTTTCAGCATTAAGAGCTCCTTTTCTCACATCCTGAACCAAAAATAAGAGTGCTTTTCCAAGAGCTCTTCGTCTGTACCTGAGTGCCACTTCTGGGTTTCCTAGTGTAGTGTGTTCAGGCTGGAGACTATTCAAGGGAGGCAAAAAAAAATGGTGAACTTGCTGCTGATTTGATGTTACTTTGAACTCTGATTTTTCCAGCGTGCCTGCTACTATTTACTCAGATAGCTACTACATGCATCCAATCCAGGTTTTATAATTGCGTTTGGTGGGAGAGAAAAGATAGAATGTGTTTATTTCATCTTATCACATACCCAAACACACAAAAAATTAAATATGACTTAAATTTTTGCAAAGGTCCATCTAGTCAAAACTATGTTTTTTCCAGTAGTCATGTATGGATGTGAGAGTTGGACTATAAAGAAAGCTGAGTGCCAAAGAATTGATGCTTTTGAACTGTAGTGTTGGAGAAAACTCTTGAGAGTCCCTTGGACAGCAAGGAGATCCAACCAATCCATCCTAAAGGAAATCAGTCCTGAATATTATCAAAGAGGAAAGTTCCCCTTCCTCTGTGTTTTGCCTCCTGTGATTTTCCACTGACCATTCTCCTACCATACTCAGCAAATTGCTTGGGGATTAAAGCATGAGAAGTGGAGAAAAAAATTATGGGAAAGGTGGATTTCTCACCTTTTTCAGCATTAAGAGCTCCTTTTCTCACATCCTGAACCAAAAATAAGAGTGCTTTTCCAAGAGCTCTTCGTCTGTACTTGAGTGCCACTTCTGGGTTTCCTAGTGTAGTGTGTTCAGGCTGGAGACTATTCAAGGGAGGCAAAAAAAATGGTGAACTTGCTGCTGATTTGATGTTACTTTGAACTCTGATTTTTCCAGCGTGCCTGCTACTATTTACTCAGATAGCTACTACATGCATCCAATCCAGGTTTTATAATTGCGTTTGGTGGGAGAGAAAAGATAGAATGTGTTTATTTCATCTTATCACATACCCAAACACACAAAAAATTAAATATGACTTAAATTTTTGCAAAGGTCCATCTAGTCAAAACTATGTTTTTTCCAGTAGTCATGTATGGATGTGAGAGTTGGACTATAAAGAAAGCTGAGTGCCAAAGAATTGATGCTTTTGAACTGTAGTGTTGGAGAAAACTCTTGAGAGTCCCTTGGACAGCAAGGAGATCCAACCAATCCATCCTAAAGGAAATCAGTCCTGAATATTCTTTGGAAGGACTGATGCTAAAGCTGAAACTCCCATACTTTGGCCATCTGATGCGAAGAACTGATTCATTTGAAAAGACCCTGATGCTGGGAAAGATTGAAGGCAGGAGGAGAAGGGGACAACAGAGGATGAGATGGTTGGATGACATCACTGACTCAATGGACATGAGTTTGGGCAAGCTCTGGGAGTTGGTGATGGACAGGGAAGCCTGGCATGCTGCAGTCCATGGGGTATCAAAGAGTCAGACACAACTGAGAGAATGAACTGAAGTTTTACAAAATATGTCTGCTAATGAAATTAAGAAAATACAGTGAAAACCAAGAAAAGTCTCTCTTGGAAGATTTTATCATGTTTCAGCTATATTCTATTGGTGATAATTACTTCTATTTATATTATTTGTGTATCACCTTTCAGTTAAAAAGTCTTATCTAATAATTCTCTACCTTTACATGAGTCAATTAAAATATATATACCATTTGAAATAGTTTGGTGGGGCTTTGTGACACAGAGTAACACATTTTCTACCACAGATTTTCAAGGATCATATAATGAAAATAAATCCATGTTATAGGTTTGGATGAGCAACTACTTCTTTGCTCCCTTGTTTTCATAGATGAAATTATGTAATTCATAAGTGTATTTCAGTCAACCAATCTTTGTGTTACATAGCTATATAATGGAAAGGTGACAGTTGCTCATTATGTTGTAGTCAGTCTTCTAGTAGCAGTTCATCTGTGCTAGATCTTCCTGCATTTTCTTGCTCACACTCTTGCAGTATGGTATGTGTGTGTGCTCAGTTGTGTCCAGCTCTTTGTAACCCCATGGACTGTAACCTGCCAGGCTCCTCTGTCCATGGAATTTTCCCAAAAAGAATACTAGAGTGAGTTGCCATTTCCTCCTCCAGGGCCTATTCCTGACTCAGGGCTCGAAGCCATAATTCTTGCATCTCTTGCACTGGCAGGCAGATTCTTTTACCACTGTGCCACCTGTGAAGCTGTTCTGAGCAAATATAAAGATAATTTATTTAATGATATTTTAATTTAAAAATGTAAACAAGATATTTTCAAAGTTTGAAATGTATATGGTATTTGTTTTTAAGATTCCTATTTAAAAGACAAGGGAACCTCAGATGGTTTCCCAATATAACTCCTTCATTCCTTGTTAATGAGAATTTACATTTAAAAAGCAAGAAATTTTCATATTTGTATGTGTGTGAGTGCTGGTTTTATTTTAAAGTTGAACCAGACCAAAAGCAAGAGCAGAACTTTAAAGCAGTTTGTATGTCATAATTTTTCTTTTCTGAATATATTTGTTTAGATTTTTTCAATTTGCAATAAAAGCAAAATAAAATGTAAATTAAATCTAATGAAAAATGCTTCTAAGGGAACTTAAATAAATTTAACCTTAGAGATTTAGGTGATCAGATTTATTGCC
>SJYT01076615.1:103274-117898 GCA_006410635.1 Cephalophus harveyi
ATAAAGTTTAAAATTGAATTAATTTGAAAAGTTATGCAAATAATTTTTTTTTAAGTTCTTAAAGATGTAAGCATATAACTTTTTACATTTTATTAGAATGGTTTCCAGATTTCTAAACATAAAATGTTTCTAAGTTGGCAAGCTATAGTTTGTTCAAGATTTGCTCAGATGTATTTTGAGGACTTTTAAAATTGCCTTTTTTTCACTACTTTTCTCTGCCACTAAGAAGTAAACCCTTACTAAATCTATATCTTTAGTACAATAAAGAGAAAATACCATATCATTCTTTTTTTAATTTACATTTATTTATTTTAATTGGAGGCTAATTATTTTACAATGTTGTATTGGTTTTGCCATACATCAACATGAATCCACCACGGGTGTACACGTGTTCCCAATCCTTAACCCCCCTCTCACCTCCCTCCCCATACCATCCCTCTGGGTCATCCCAGTGCACCAGTCCCAACAATCCTGTATCCTGCATCGAACCTAGAATGGTGATTCGTTTCTTATATGATATTATACATGTTTCAATGCCATTCTCCCAAGTCATCCCACCCTCTCCCTCTCCCACAGAGTCCAAAAGACTGTTCTATACATCTGTGTCTCTTTTGCTGTCTTGCATACAGGGTTATCATTACCATCTTTCTAAATTCCATATATATGCGTTAGTATACTGTATTGGTGTTTTTCGTTCTGGCTTACTTCACTTTGTATAATTGGCTCCAGTTTCATCCACCTTATTAGAACTGATTCAAATGTATTCTTTTTAATGGCTGGGTAATACTCCATTGTGTATATGTACCACAGCTTTCTTGTTCATTCATCTGCTGATGGACATCTAGGTTGTTTCCATGTCCTGGCTATTATAAACTGTGCTGTGATGAACACTGGGGTACAAGTGTCTCTTTCAATTCTGGTTTTCTCAGTGTGTATGCCCAGCAGTGGAATTGCTGGGTCATATGGCAGTTCTGTTTCCAGCTTTTTAAGGAATCTCCACACTGTTCTCCATAATGGCTGTACTACTTTGCATTCCCACCAACAAGGTAAGAGAGTTCCCTTTTCTCCACACCCTCTCTAGCATTTATTGCTTGTAGACCTTTGGATCGCAGTCATTCTGACTGGCATGAAATTGTACCTCATTGTGGCTTCTTTGATTTGCATTTCTCTGATAATGAGTGATGTTGAGCATCTTTTCATGTGTTTGTTAGCCATCTGTATGTCTTCTTTGGAGAAATGTCTGTTTAGTTCTTTGGTCCATTTTTTGACCGGGTCATTTATTTTTCTGGAATTGAGCTGCAGGAGTTGCTTGTATATTTTTGAGATTAGTTGTTTGTTAGTTGTTTCATTTGCTATTATTTCTCCCATTCTGAAGGCTGTCTTTTCACCTTGCTTATAGTTCCCTTTGTTGTGCCGAAGCTTTTAATTTTAATTAGGTCCCATTTGTTTATTTTTGCTTTTATTGCCAATATTCTGGGAGGTGGGTCATAGAGGATCCTGCTGTGATGTATGTCGGAGTGTGTTTTGCCCATGTTTTCCTGTAAGAGTTTTATAGTTTCTGGTCTTACGTTTAGATCTTTAATGCATTTTGAGTTTATTTTTAGAAAGTGTTAGAAACACTTTAGAAAGTTTTCTAGTTTCATTCTTTTACAAGTGGTTGACCAGTTGTCCCAGCACCACTTGTTAAAGAGATTATCTTTTCTCCATTGTATATTCTTGCCTCCTTTGTCAAAAATAAGGTGTCCATAGGTGTGTGGATTTTTCTCTGGGCTTTCTGTTTTGTTCCATTGACCTATATTTCTGTCTTTGTGCCAATACCATACTCTCTTGATGACTATGGCTTTGTAGTAGAGCCTTAAGTCAGGCAGGTTGATTCCTCCGGTTTCATTCTTCTTTCTCAAGATTGCTTTGGCTATTTGAGGTGTTTCATATTTCTATACAAATTGTGAAATTATTTGTTCTAGCTCTGAAAAATACTGTTGGTAGCTTGATAGGGATTGCATTGAATCTATAGATTGCTTTGGGTAGTATACTCATTTTCACTATATTGATTCTTCCGATCCATGAACATGGTGTATTTCGCCATCTATTAGTGTCCTTTTTGATTTCTTTCACCAGTGTTTTATAGTTTTCTATATATAGGTCTTTAGTTTCTTTAGTTAGGTATATTCCTAAGTAAGTATTTTATTCTTTTCATTGCAATGGTGAATGGAATTGTTTCCTTAATTTCTTTTTCTATTTTCTCATTATTAGTATATAGGAATGCAAAGGATTTCTGTGTGTTGATTTTATATCCTGCAAGTTTACTATATTCATTGATTAGCTCTTGTAATTTTCTGGTGGAGTCTTTAGGGTTTTCTAAAAGTTTCTATTGATCTCTTCATGAATTTTTTCTAGATGTCTAGCTAGTAATATCCTCTTAGAACCTTTGTGGGTATAATACTGGATCAGCTTAATATCTGTGAAGGAGTTAGAAGAGATAAAATTTTAGCTCTGCTTATAGAACTTTTGAAGTGTGTGAACCTACTTTATTTCTTCTCTTAGCATAATTGTAAACTGTTATGCAAAAATAATTGATCACCTGGTTGCATGTGAAAATAAATTAGCAAAGCAGTCTTTCATTTTGGACTGCTCTATAATGCAAGATTGAATAATGTTCAGTTAAATGTATACACACTTTAAGTAAAAATAATTTAACATTTTTAGGTTTTTAACAGTTGTCAGTTATAGTCAATCTAAATGCTAGCACAATCTACTAGATCTAAAGAAAACATGAGCCTCCATTATAGATAACACATTTTGGGACTTCCAGATGAAGCAGGAAGTCATAGGAGATCTTACATATATGTGAGAAAAGAAGGGACACAAATCTACCATGGGTAACTCCCAATTTTCTGCCTGTTTTTACTTACTCTTAATGAATAGAAAATGCTCAAGATTTATATTTTTGGTTTTATAGTTTTAAGAAGTAATCAGAGAGAAAATTTCAAATGACATTTTGTTTCTAACACTGTGATTATTGAAATGAGCTTGGCCTCCATAATGCACATAGAAGTGTATTTCATACCAAGTCTATTAGTTGTTTGTGAACTTGGATAAATCTAAGTCTCAGGTTTTTCAGGCAAAAACTAGTGTAATAGTATTTACTTCCTGTCATCATTATGCTGGTTTAAAAAGTGATTGAATGATTGAAAACACTAGAACAGTCTAAAATGGAGCAAATAAATTTTTAGAAAGCAACAGGTTAATTCATAACATCTGTGTTTTGTTTAATAGTAGTAAACAAAGTCGTCATTAAGTGCAATGAATGCTATAATGCCTGGAAGATCCCCTGGAGAAGGGAATGGCTACTCACTTCAGTATTCTTTGGGCTTCCCTGGTGGCTCAGACAGTAAAGAATCTGCTCGCAGTGTGGGAGACCTGGGTTCAATCCCTGGATCAGGAAGATCCCCTGGAGAAGGGTGTTGCTACCCACTCCAGTATTCTTGCCTGGAGAATTCCAGGCTCCAGGGGAGCCTGGCAGGCTCCAGTGCATGGTGTTGCAAAAAATCAGACACAACTGAATGACTAACGCTTCACTTCTTCCAACGTGAACTTGGCACTGTCCACTATTTGACTGGACATAATAGCTTAGAGACAATGGGTGTAAAGCATTAGGAAGTTCTTAAACTTTTTTTTTTTCTATTACAACACACATACCAAATATTTATACGGATGAATGAAAGAGCCCAATGAATTCACCAGATTGCAAAGTGTTAAACAGGTAGAAAGGAACACAGGCCATATCAGTTTCTTTCTTATTCTCTGTGTCTTCCCTCTTCCATCAAAGAATGTTCAGAGAAGTGTGCATGAGAACAAGAGTTTATGATATGGGCCACTTTATAAGTACTCTTTTAAAAAATTAAAACCAAATATGTAGTTCAATGACTATTAAAATATTGTTTGATCAAACCCACAATGGAGTGCAATGACAGAGTTAAGTGCAACTACTTAGAGTATAAAGGCATATTAAGTGCAATATAATTTTAAAATCTTACTGTTTGCATTATTTCATTTTATCATTATTGTTTATTGTAGTATATAAATAACTGCATTTTTATAGTTTATGGAATTCTCACTCTCATTTTATTACATCTCATTTACCTGAAGCCATTCAGTCTGGTGAGCCATGTACTGTCTAGTGAAAAGAATGGCATCTAGTGACAACTCCTTTGAATTACATACTCAATTAGATCCTGAGGGGCATGTATCCTCACTCAGTCTGTACTGGATTTTTAAAGTTTGCATCTAGCTCTTTTAATTCACCTCCTCAGGACCAATATTGAATTCCTGGACAAATTAAATTAGAATGTGAACCCCATATTGTTGCAATGTGTTTGTGAACAATGTGGTGTTCTGCCACCTGGAGTATATGAGCTTTTGGTGGACTTAGATAATGTTGCTTTCTATAGTGATTACCTCTCAGCTGAAAAATCTCCCAGTAAAGGTCAAGGAGAACAGCTTCACTCGGTCTCTTTTATCCCTATCATCAACACCACTGCGGTGTGCTGAATCAGTTTCAATTTGGTCTCCTTTTAAAAGTCACTGACATAGCAAAGAAACTGATGTTTTGACAACCACAGCCCACCAAAGCTATAATACAGGGGAAAAGACAAAACTAACACCATTTCTATAGAATGAAGAAATCTTAAAAGAATTTTGACTCATTGCCCAAGAGGAATCAATCTGTCAATCATTTGCTTAACCAATGCCATATGCAAATATAAAGGCCCTACTTTTCAAGCTAATCAGTACTCAGACATTCAATATTCACTCAACAAATACTTAGTAATGCCTGCTATGGGTCAAACATTCTGCTGGACATCATTTCCCTCTTTGAGCTGAAGAGAATTTCTCAAGTCAAGGATGTCTAAGTGGTTAGGGAAAAAAAATTCAGATTTGAATACAGGCACTGAAGAAATGAACTGAAGAAACGCACCTGAAAACTTCACTCTATTACCTTCAATCAAGTATTTTTCCATGTGATTTTTGCATACATACTCTTCTTTAGGCAAACACTTAAACCTCACATCCAAAGATGAATGACCAGGCAAATTGANGAAAAAAAATTCAGATTTGAATACAGGAACTGAAGAAATGAACTGAAGAAACGCACCTGAAAACTTCACTCTATTACCTTCAATCAAGTATTTTTCCATGTGATTTTTGCATACATACTCTTCTTTAGGCAAACACTTAAACCTCACATCCAAAGATGAATGACCAGGCAAATTGACATTTGCCAGCTTCAGTGTGACAGATGCAAAGACATCACGATACTTCTTTAGCGCTTTAACATTTTGCTGTTTTCATCTTCAGCATATATATGTTCCAGGAAAAGTTCTTAATGAGTTGTCTGCCTTTTGATTTGCTTG
The DNA here is from genome assembly GCA_006410635.1 of Cephalophus harveyi. Lineage (NCBI taxonomy): Eukaryota > Metazoa > Chordata > Mammalia > Artiodactyla > Bovidae > Cephalophus > Cephalophus harveyi. The sequence continues at coordinate 108,689 of SJYT01076615.1, forward strand.
CTTTTTAGAAGGGAAGTGATAGCAGAGAACACGTCAGGTGTTTTGCTTCAGGGATGTGATGGCTGGGTAACAGCTGTTCTTAGAGCCTGCTTCTACTCATACCCTGTGTATTGCAGGCAGAGAGCTGGACCAAGCATAATTCTACTGCAGCAATTTTTAGCAAATTGTTCTGCTAAATAGAAATATGTTACTTGAAGGCTAGTAAAGTGATGATAAACCTGACCCTTCAGCTCTACTTTTAAAGGTCATTTTGGTTAAATGTAAGCAAATTGTGGTACAAAGTACCTTTTACTTGCTGTTTCTCACTTATATCTCCCCCTCACACCTCATTATGCTAATGTAATGACTTATTTGACAGAGTAGTTTCATCCATAATCTTGGAAATGTATAATGGATTTAATTTTCAAGGTTATATTTTCAGAAAACTATTAATGTCCCTTTCAAAGTCATTGAGACTGAATTATGTTTCAGCAAAATATTAAGTACATTAAAGGTCCCTTTTAGATTTGAGTAAAGCCAATTGGCAATCCAGTTGCAATTATTTAACAGCTTTGAGCCTTGAATTGTTAAACTTATTATGAATTATCCATGCGAACCATTATTCTGAAAAATTAAACCTCTCTGCCACATTCAGACTTCATCAAAGACTGTCACCAAAGTAACTATAGTTTTTTTTTTTTTTTTAACTGTCAGCTTTTCATTTTTCAATGTTCATTAGTACATTTCCTTAAGTATTCAGGAAATTGTCTTACCTGAATTGAACAAGTATTGTTTCTTATTAAAAGATGACTTTTCTTTTCCAATAGAACACAAGCAATTGTATATACCATCTCCTCTATCTATATGCATGTAACCAGAACCACTTAAATTTGTGTACATAATATTGAAAACTCACCAGTACCAGATTATCATAACAATGATTGATCCTTATAATTAAGTGCTAAAATCTTTTTAGTCTGGGGTTGGTTCTAATTAACAATCTAGCCAAAAACATAGGATAAAACACATATCATCTATGGAAAGATGTGCTAATGGTCCTAAGAAGACAATCTCAGTGATTCTTATCAGGTAAGGAACCTACTAGAATCAATGAGTCCAATAGGTTCTCCTTGCACAGAAATTTAGATTTCATTACAGTCATCCTAGGAAATGAATACATGGGATTTCAAGATATGTAATTGGTCTAAGTGAAAATAAATATCAGGCATACATGTAAGTTTGTCATAACTCTTCAAGTTCTTACATTTGATACCTTATAAATTGTAGACCTCTTCCATTTAGAGCCTTATTATTTAAAAGTTATCGCAAGAGTGGTACATATATACAATGGAATACTACTTGGCCATTAAAAAGAATGAAATAATGCCATTTGCAGCAAAATGAATGGACCTAGAGAGTGTCATACTAAGTGAAGTCAGACAGAGAAGGAGAAATATCATATGGCATCTCTTATATGTGAAATTTAAAAAGAAATTATATAAATGAACTCACAAAACCAAAAGACTAACAGACTTAGAAAATGAACTTATGGTTGTGGGGGGTAAGGGGAGAAAGGGATAGTTAGGGAGTTTGGGAAGGTCATGTTACACACCGATAACTAACAAGGACCTATTATACAGCACATGGAACTCTACCAAATGTTATGTGCCAGCCTGGATGGGAGAAGGGTATGGGGGAAATGGATACACATATATATGTATGGTTGAGTCCCTTCACTGTTCACCTGAAATTACCAGAACATTGTTAATCAGCTATACCCTAATACAAAATAAAAAGTTTAAAGTCTGGAAAAAAAAAAAAAAGAGAAAAAGTATATTTTAATTCCAAGAAGATGGCATTAACGTGTAGAGGAGGGTTAAAGTATTTAACAGAATGGTGGTTAAGTAAATGTTGGTGAGGTTCTGCATTACTAATCATATGCCCTTCTAACTCAAGGACATTATTCTATTACTTCAAAAGTGGAGTAGCAAGGGAGACTCTGTTCTGCTAAGTCAACAAGGCCCAAGAACACTGGACTTATTACTTCACTATACCTAGTATGTTGAGCTCACACACCTTTCCAAAATGAGTCTTTATTGTGCATGTATTTCAGAGAGTGGGAAATGGGGATGAGCTGGAGCAAGGGAAGCAGTTATCCCCATTATGAGAAGGGACTAGAATCTGTATTCAACACTTCCACTCACATCTTCCTGGCCACACTTTAGAGACACATGACCACTCTTAGTTTTAATAAAATCTAAGAAATCTGGTCTTTATTATTAATATCAGTGTAGTTGGCTGAAACATTGTTTCTGCAACTAAGAGAGAGAATGAAAAACCGACTAAATAAAGACAGATATACTGTATCTGGAACAGCAATTAAAAGAGAAAGGGACAGAAAGAGTTTGCCAGCCTGTCTATAAGTAGGAAGAAGGGGATCATTTTAGGTTATCTACATATCTTAGGAGCAGAATAATGGGATTACTAATCATAGTTTGATTGAAAAACAATTAAAACCAACATGGTTATGCAAGTGGAAAGGGATTTATTGGAAAACATTTGGTAGTTCACAGAAGCGACAAAAGGCTGAGAGTGGCCAGGAGTCCAGAGAGCCTGCACTGCTTAGTATATATCAGACTACTGACCAGGACCAGTGTAGTTAAAAAGCCACCACTGCCAGTACTTTCACCACAAGATACAGACTGCTAGACTGGTGGACTCACCTGTTGCCACTACTAAGTCCAAAACTTCTATATACCTCTGAGTAAGAGCATACAGTTGACTGAACATCTGAATATACCAAAGCATCTGATTGTACTATACATGTCAGAACACTGAGAATTATCAGTCTCCATTCAGCTTCTTCATTATATACAACACATACACACAGTCACATATTCCCCCTGCTTTGGCTATCAGTATCAAAAATATCATTTCCTGTGTAATATTTTACTTTCTTAGTGCATAGGAACCTGGAATATTAGATCCATGAATCAAGATAAATTGGATGTAGCCAAGCAAGAGATGGCAAGGGTGATCATCAACATCTTAGAATCAGTGAACTAAATTGGATGGGAATGGGCAAATGTAATTCAGATGACCATTATATCTACTACTTTGGGCAAGAATCCCTTAGAAGAAATGGAGTACCCTTCATAGTCAACTGAAGAGTCTGAAATGTAGTACTTGGATGCAATCTTAAAAAAATGAAAGAATGATCTAGTTCATTTCCAAGGCAAACCATCCAACATCACAGTAATCCAAGTCAATGTCCTAATCACTAATGCCCAAGAAGCTGAAGTTGACTGGTTCTATGAAGGCCTACAAGACCCTTTAGAACTAATGCCCAAAAAAAATGTTCTTTCCATCATAGGGTGAAAGTAAAAGTCAAGTTGCTCAGTCGTGTCCAACTCTTGCAACCCCATGGACTGTAGCCCACCAGGCTCCTCCATCCATGGGATTCTCCAGGCAAGAATACTGGAGTGGGTTGCCATTTCCTTCTCCAAGGGATCTTCCTGACACAGGGATTGAACCCAGGTCTCCCACATTGCAGGCAGACACTTTAACCTCTGAGCATCATAGGGTACTGGAATGCAAAAGTAGGAAGTCAAGAGATACCTGGAGTGACAGGCAACATTGGCTTTGGAGTACAAAATGAAGCAGGGCAAAGACTAGCAGAGTTTTTTTGCAAAGAGAATGCACTGATTATACTAAACACCCTCTTTCAACAACATAAGAGATGACTACACATAAACATCCCCAGATGGTCAACACCAAAATCAGATTGATTATATTCTTTGCAGTCAAAGAGGGAGAAGCTCTATACTGTCAGCAAAACAAAACTTGGAGTTGACTGTGGCCCAGATCATCAATTCCTTATTGTAAAAATCATACTTAAATGGAAGAAAGTAGGGAAAACTACTAGGCCATTCATGTATGACCTAAATCAAATCTTTTATGATTATACAGTGGAAGTGACAAATAGACTCAAGGGATTAGATATTGCAGACAGAGTGCCTGAAGAACTATGGATAGAGGTTCACAACACTGTATAAGAGGTTCACAACACATATTGAAGAAAAATAAATGACTAAGGCAAAGTGGTTATCTGAAGAGGCTTTACAAATACCTGAGAAGAAAAGAGAAGTGAAAAGCAAAGGAGTAAGGGGAAGATACACCCAACTGAATGTAGAGTTCTAGAGAATAACAATGAGATATAAGAATACCTTCTTAAATGAACAATACAAGGAAGTAGAGAAAAACAATAGAATGAGAAAGACTAGATATCTCTTCAAGAAAATTGGAGATAACAAGGGAACATTTCAAGCAAGGATCGGCATGATGAAGGACAGAAATGGTAAGAACCTACTAGAAGCAGAAGAGATTAAGAAGAGGTGGTAAGAATACACAAACTATTTTAAAATGTCTTAAAATGACCTGGATAACAATGATGGGTCACTCACCTACGTCACTCACTCTAGGTCACTCACGTAGAGCCAGATATCCTGGAGTGTGAAGTCAAGTGGGCCTTAGGAAACATTACTACAAACAAAGATAGTGGAGGTGATGGAATTCCAGATGAGTGGTTTAAAATCCTAAAAGATGATTCTGATAAGTGTTCCACTCAATATGCTGGAAAATTTGGAAAACCCAGCAGTGGCCACAGGACTGGAAAAGGCCAGTTTTTATTCCAGTTCCAAAGAAAGGGAATTCCAAAGAATGTTCATTCTAGCATACAGTTACACTCATGTCACATGCTAGTGAAGTTATGCTCAAAATCTTTCAAGCTAGGCTTCAGCAGTATGTGAATGGAGAATTTTCACATGTACAATCTGGGTTTAGAAAAGACTGAGGAACTAGAGATCAGATTGCCAACATTTGTTGGATGATAGAGAAAGCAAGGGAATCCCAGAGAAACATCTAGTTTTGTTTCATTGGCTATGCTAAAGACTATATGTGGATCACAAAAAACTGTGGAAAATTCTTAAAGAGATAGGAATACCAAAACACCTTACCTATCTCCTGAAAAACCTGTATGCAGGACAAGAAGCAAGTTAGAACTGGACAGGGAACAACAGACTGGTTGAAAATTGGAAAAGGAATATGACAAGGCTGTACACTATCACCCCACTTATTTAATTTCTATGCAGAACCAAAGAAAGGGAATTCCAAAGAATGTTCATTCTAGCATACAGTTACACTCATGTCACATGCTAGTGAAGTTATGCTCAAAATCTTTCAAGCTAGGCTTCAGCAGTATGTGAATGGAGAATTTTCACATGTACAATCTGGGTTTAGAAAAGACTGAGGAACTAGAGATCAGATTGCCAACATTTGTTGGATGATAGAGAAAGCAAGGGAATCCCAGAGAAACATCTAGTTTTGTTTCATTGGCTATGCTAAAGACTATATGTGGATCACAAAAAACTGTGGAAAATTCTTAAAGAGATAGGAATACCAAAACACCTTACCTATCTCCTGAAAAACCTGTATGCAGGACAAGAAGCAAGTTAGAACTGGACAGGGAACAACAGACTGGTTGAAAATTGGAAAAGGAATATGACAAGGCTGTACACTATCACCCCACTTATTTAATTTCTATGCAGAGTACATCATGCAAAATACTGGGCTGGATGAAGCACAAGCTGGAATCAAGACAGCTGAGAGAAATATCAACAATCTCAGATATGCAGATAATACCACTCTAATGGCAGAAAGTGAGGAAGAACTAAAGAGACTCTTAATGAGGATGAAAAAGGAAAGTGAAAAAGCTGGTTGAAATTCATTAAACACAGACAAACACACACAACACTAAGATTATGGCATTTAGTCCCATCACTTCATGGTGAGTAGAAGGGGAAAAGTGGAAAATTGACAGATTTAATTTCTTGGGCACAAAATCAATGTTGACCCTGACTGCAGCCATGAAGTTCAAAGATGCATGCGCTTTGGAAGGAAAGCTATGACAAGCCTCGACAGCACGCTGAAAAGCAGACACCACTTTGCTGACAAAGTTCCATACAGTCAAAGCTGTTTTTTCTAGTAGTCATGTATGGATGTGAGTGTGTGTATACATGCTCAGTCTTGTCCTACTTTTTTTTTGACCCCATGAACTGTAACCTGCCAGGCTCCTCTGTCCATGTAATTTTTCAGGCAAAAAATACTGGAGTGGGTTGCCACTTCCTTTTCCAGGGGGATCTTCCCAACCCGGGGATCGAACCCACATATCTTGTGTCTCTCACATTAGCAGGTAGACTCTTTAGCACTTGCACCACCTGGAAAGCCCAATTTCTTTTCAATAACTCCCCAAATCATTTTCCTTAACACAGTGTATCAGATGAGGATTTTAAGTTTATTAGCAAATTTAGCAAATAAATTTAGCAGATAATATCTATTTTTTCCAAAATACAATTAGAACAAGTTAAAAATATATATAACCCCTAAAATAGTAATAAAAATCATCTAAATATTAATTTAAAACTTTTGAGGCGCATAATGAAACAGACAGAAATAATGGCTTAGGCAAATGCTTACTTCTAGAGTTTGTCTGTCAAATCCCCTACAGGGAATGATGACTTAAGCCAGAATGAAGGGAAAATCAGTGAAGGAGAAAAATAGAGTTAAGCCATTCTGTTGGCTGACAGCATTATGATTAAATTTGACATACAGTAATCTAGAAATCAACACTGCAAACTAGTTAGCACCGAGACAAATCTTATAACTTTAGAATTAGCAACCATGAAGACAAGTAAAGTCAAATGTTGATAAATTGAATATATACGCTGAAAAGAATAAAAGGTGTTTCAACTTAAAGGGGAAAATGATTTCTTTCACTAAGAGTTAAGGTGCTGGACAAAACCAGCACCTTATAACATAACCTATAACATAACCTGCATATATGTTACTCTGCTTATGTGTATTTGCTATAGACTTTGCTTCAACTAGGAAAGTGAAGAAGAAAATTTAAAACAATGAGCTCTATGAAATTTAAAAATATGTACATCTGAAATTAAAAAAAATCACAGGACATGAAAGAACAAGAGCTTATTTTGAGTTCAAAATGAAAAAAAAAAGAGGTTAAAATTGTAAATAGTTAATGATTAACAACTGAAATACACAAAACCTATCTTGCAGTGAAGTTAAATTCATTCTCTTCAAGAACAGAGGATCAATAAAGAAAGAAATTAAGCCATTCTAAGTTGGAGTGGGAAATTAAGTTGCTGAGGGCAGCAAATGAGAGTAGGTGATAGATTACGAATTTCAGTACCTTTGGGAAAAGGGATATTAAAGACATATTGTTAATGGAGTTTTGTACTTTTGGTGACTAAGATCACTCACAAGAATGTCTAATGAGGTAAAAGTATATTTGCCAAAGTATATTATGTCATATATGAACAAGCTATCACAACATATGAAATATTTTTCTAAAACATCAAGCTGTTCAACAATTAAGTGGGAAAAATATGGAAAAGAATGAGAAGGAATTGTTTGTGAAGAAGTTAAAATTTGTAAATATTTTAATTTCAGCAAGCATAATACAGAATTTAAAATGTTAAAAATCCAGTAGCCATCTTATTTCAAGATTTTGTTGTAACAATTGATATTGAAAGCCTCAGAGATAAACCTATGCACCTTTTGGCACCTTATCTTTGACAAAGGAGGCAAAATATACAATGGGGAAAAGACAGTGTCTTCAATAAATGGTGCTGGGAAAACTGGACAGCTATGTATAAAAGAATGAAATTAGAACACTTCCTAATACCATGCACAAAGAAAAACTCAAAATGGATTAAAGGATAAATGTAAGACCAGAAACTATAAAACTCATAGAGGAAAACATAGGCAGAACATTCTGACATAAATCACACCAAGATCCTCTATGACCCACGTCTTAAATAAACATAAAAATGAACAAGAGAGACCTAATTAAACTTAAAAGCTTTGGCACAGCATTCTATCATCTGATGGGGCTTAGTATTTAATCTGCTGCACAAAATGTAGCCCACCATACCTGGTATAAGTATATTAGGTACTCATATACTCATGATGTTATGGCCTTGCTGCCAAAGTGTGAAGAATGCTACTTATGGGGTAGATTCATTTGGTTATCACTAGAAAATTGAATTTGGCCCTGACAATTACATTTACAAACTCCTTAACCCTCAGTGCTAGAACCAAACTTAGTTTTCTTTTTTTTCAAATCAGGATGCTGCATACTCCCAATAATCCCTTTTTCATCACAATTCTGATAGATGATGAATATGTATCAAAGTTGGCTAACCAAATGAGATGCTAGGATTCTTAAACAATTATGCAAATAATGTACTTAGAGCACCAAAAAGTGTACTTTCCAAAGAGTACAGCAAATAATATAAACAAGAATGAGACCAAGTTAAAGCTTCACCAGAATTTACTCTCTGAGTTTATAAAACCAAGGAACTGAATAACAAGAATCGTGGAATCACTTCTTGAATAGTAATGACTAGTGCTAACGAATTTCATGTAGCTCCTTAAGGACACCATCCTGTCTCGTGACTCTTCGTGTTTCTATATACTCTTTCTTCTGCCTGGAATGCATTCTCTCACCAGTTCACCAGCCAAATCACCCTATCCTCTCTCAATTCTTAGTTAAAGCTCTACCTACAATTCTAAAACTTTTTTACTCTTCTAACAAATACCAGTGCTCTATTGACCAGACTGACATATGCAAATTCACTGTTAATTAAACTGATTATTTATCCCCTAGCTATATGCCATGTTGTTGAAATCAGGAAGCTAGCTGTTTAATCTTTCTATATGTCTGGAACCACCACAATGGCTAGCTCCAATTAGATGTTTAAGAAAGAAATGTTAGCTGTTTAGGATGCTCTATGCAAATATTTTTATCTTCAGATCCAAAGGAGAGACTATAACATTCATGCAAAGAGATCATTTACCTGTATATAGTTCCACCTAACAACCAACAATTGAGATTAATATTAGAATAAAAAGATGTGTTTAAATTGTATATTTACTATTTTATATCATTTTGTTGGAGCAGACAGTCAACCTTGAGCAGAGAAGGAAGGCAAAGGTCATGTGACAGGAAACCACACATCTTACAAGGGTCCTCAGTTCAGTTCAGTTGCTCAGTTGTGTCCGACTCTTTGAGACCCCATGAATCGCAGCACGCCAGGTCTCCCTGTCCATCACCAACTCCCGGATTTCACTCAGACTCACGTCCATCGAGTC
>SJYT01076615.1:118074-148690 GCA_006410635.1 Cephalophus harveyi
TCAGCTTTAGCATCATTCCTTCCAAAGAAATCCCAGGGCTGATCTCCTTCAGAATGGACTGGTTGGATCTCCTTGCAGTCCAAGGGACTCTCAAGAGTCTTCTCCAACACCACAGTTCAAAAGCATCAATTCTTTGGTGCTCTGCCTTCTTCACAGTCCAACTCTCACATCCATACATGACCACAGGAAAAACCATAGCCTTGACTAGACGGACCTTAGTCGCCAAAGTAATGTCTCTTTTGAAAGTAATGTCTGCTTTTGAAAATGCTATCTAGGTTGGTCATAACTTTTCTTCCAAGGAGTAAGCATCTTTTAATTTCATGGCTGCAGTCACCATCTACAGTGATTTTGGAGCCCCCAAAAATAGTCTGACACTTTTTCCCCTGTTTCCCCATCAATTTGCCATGAAGTGATGGGACCAGATGCCGTGATCTTCGTTTTCTTAACATTGAGCTTTAAGCCAACACTTTCACTCTCCTCTTTCACTTTCATCAAGAGGCTTTTTAGCTCCTCTTCACTTTCTGCCATAAGGGTAGTGTCATCTGCATATCTGAGGTGATTGATATTTCTTCCGGCAATCTTGATTCCAGCTTGTGTTTCTTCCAGTCCAGCGTTTCTCATGATGTACTCTGCATATAAGTTAAATAAGCAAGGTGACAATATACAGCCTTGACGTACTCCTTTTCCTATTTGGAACCAATCTGTTGTTCCATGTCCAGTTCTAACTGTTGCCTCCTGACCTGCATACAGATTTCTCAAGAGGCAGGTCGGACACCATAACAAATCCTAGCTTGACCAGATAAAGACAAAAATCTCCTCTTCCCTCAGGGAGGTGGAACTGAAATGAAAACCAGGAAATTACCCCCTCAACCCCTCCTTCATCTATGAATATTCTGCCCAATCATTCTCACACCCCATACAACCAGCCAACCTGTCAAATGGAACTGGGGCATCCGCTCATCTGAGACTGCTCCATCTCCTGACAGAGCCCTGCCATTCAATAAATCCTCTTCTTTGCTCTCCTTTCCTCCTCTCTGAATTCTTTCTGTGATGAAACAAAACCTACTCTCCAGGAACAATTTTAAAGGAGCTTGATTATTGGTCCTTTAGCATTTTTAAAAGTCATGCAAATAGAACTACATGTATTTTGATGCAGAACTTCCCTAAATTGGTAATAAAAGCCAATTAAATGTACATTTTAAAGATCAATCAGCTAGTAGGAATTGAGTACCTCCTTTGCCTATGGTAGATAAAAATTACATAGTATCAATATACACACAACTTAAAACTTCTATGGATATTTAAGGCATAAACATTTGAAATATTAGAGGCAATAGTAACAAGAATATTAATATAGCTTAAAATTCAATGAGAAGAATTGATAAAGAAGACTGCAAAACTTTAAAAATAAGAGTCTACAGCTCTTAGGGAAACAAAAGGAGATATAATTTGGTGCTTTTATTATTTTCATAGGTACCTATACCTTAAGCCAAATAGAAAATATTATCTTTTCCAATAAATCAAGATTACCTAGCTCAATGGGAAGTGTAGATCACTGAGTTAAAAGAGAACATATTCCCAGGACTTCCCACATGGTCCAGTGGCTAAGACTCCATCCTCCCAATGCAGGGGCCCTGGGTTCAATCCCTAATCAAGGAACTAGATCCTGCATGCTGCAGCTAAGGCCCAGTGCAGTCAAGTAAATAAAATAGAAAGAACATATTCCTTTTGCTAGATGGATTTGTATTATACAAGTATCCCAAAAGCAATGCATGTTTGGGGACTGAACATTTTAACAGAACAACCAGCTAAAGAAGTACATCCTGATGTTACTAACAATAATGAAGTCAAATAAGATGTCACAGCTACTCTTGACCCAAGAACCAGTCACTGAGATCTGGATGCCATACCTGCTTCCCTGGTACTACTCATCACAACCCCCTCAGGTAATTTCTAAAAGTAATCCTTTCAGACTGAATGAATCACAATTGAAAGAATCACAATGTATCAGAGGTCAAATGGATCTAGCACACAAGCCCCTCCTTCTCAGTAAGGTTGAGTTTGGTTGATAGTTGTATTGTTTTTCCATTGGGTAACTAAGAGAAAATATTTTTCAGGAAAGGAACTGATAAAGAAAGGAGGAATCCACAAGAAGGAAATAGGAAATTAAGGGCTGACATATAAAGAAACCTGAGCACCAAAGAATTGATGCAAAGACTCTTGAGAGTCCCTTGGACTGCAAGGGGTTCAAACCAGTAAATCCTAAAGGAAATCAGTCCTGAATATTCATTGGAAGGACTGATGTTGAAGCTGAAACTCCAATATTTTGGCCACCTGACACGAAGAACTGACTTATTGGAAAAGACCACAAGGGAGGGAATATATGTATATATATGGCTGATATACTTCTCTGTACAGCAGCAACTAACACAAAATTGTAAAGCAATTATATTCCAATTAAAACATAAAGCCTGAGTGAAAGAGATGCCCAGCATCAGTAGATGGATAAAGTGTGGGATATTCACATGATGGACAGCAATTGCATTGCGAGTAGTTGCAATGACAGTGAACCAGCTACATACAGGAAAGAGGATGACTCTAACAAACATAGTATTGAGGGAAAGAACCCAGACACCAACAAGGATGTACTGCATGGCTGCGATTATGTAACTACAAATCAGTCGAAACTAACCTATGATGTTTAGGCAGAACAGTGCTTATCCCTTTGGGCGTGGGGTCAATCTGTCTGAAAGGAGACGGTGGCAGAGTTTGGGGAGTAATGTTCTATGTTTGATCTAGGTTGTGGTTACATGTGCGCTCAGTCTGAAAAAACTGACAATTGTATGTGTGTATGTTATGCTTCAGTAAAACAAGTTTTAAAATTTCTGTATAAAATCTTAACTCAGACAAGCCCAGCTAAATGTACACCTATCATTTCAAGCAGCCCCACCAATAAATTGTTACCTACTTGACAAACTTGAAATTGATAATGGAGGGAGAAAAATAGAAAAAGAGAAAGAGGTACTATGACAATTAAAATCTAATCAGCTCTGTGCTTTAACAAAACTGGATGCAATTATCTTTGCCTTCAGACACAAAACATTATTCTTTTTTCAGATAGCTGACAGTTCACAATGCTAAAATTACATGGGATAAACAGATTTACACAAATCTGTTTCAAAATTCCTTTTTTCCTTATTCATTAACATAGACTCTTAGAAAGGGATTTCAGACTCCTCTGAAAAATTTCATTCTGTGTTCTATTTAACATTGAACAAAGTTGGAAATACTACTCACGCATCTACTAGACTGAAACTGGGAAGAAATACAGAAAATTAATCTCTAGTGAACAACATTTGAAATAATACATTTAATGTTTCTTTTATCTTAAATCTGAAAGTTTCTTTTCATGAGAACCTCTCCACCACCTTCTGTAACATGCTTTGCCCAGAGAATGTCTCCAAGCAAAATATGTACTTGGAGATTGCTAATCAGGCATACATGCTGTTGTGGTTTGTATAACAAATTTGATTGACCCGCTTAAGCAAATGTAAGGGTATTTGGGCACTTGAACATGCTTTCCTCCTCTTTAAACACCCTGTGGTTGATAACTTTTTCAAGATTCACTTTGTATTGCTTAAAATAGTTCCCTCCTAAAATTAACTCAAGAAAAGGGTGGCAAGGACTTTAAACTTATAGACTGAAATTGTGATAGGAAAATCGGGCAGCTCTGAGAACAAACGATTCTCTCTTTGTCCTTGGCTCTGTAAAATTTATCATAGTATTTCTACTTGCGTGTACAAACTCTCTATTCTCTTCTACATACGGGTAGATTTTCTTTCTGTTCTTTATCTCTTATTTTTTTGTACTTATAGTTTCTGTTCCCTTCAAGCGGTGATTTTTTTTAATTAAGATTCTTGATTTCATATAAAAAGAGCCAACCAAAGCCAGCTTAATTTTAAGGAGAGAAGGGATATTAAAATATCCACAGCTATGACCTCGAGGGCAGGGTCTTTCTTTTCAGCAAGGGAACCAGGAATATTTTACCTTGAACACTCATCTCTGCTTCTCATTACAAGTTTGCTTTATTCTTTTTCCTTCTCTATAGACCAGTGTTCTCTCTTCCCTAGTTTGTATGATGAAACGTGTCCACACAGAATTCCTAAACCAATATTCAGAGTTCAATAGTACGGTAGAAGAATTTGCCTTTCGTTTAGTTCTAAATCCATTTTGGGAGGAAGTATTCAATTGCAAATATGTTCACAAAGCAGGGCTTTCCAGTGAAATGGTTGCTAGAAACTCACCATGGAGGAGGGGTAGGCAACTTCAGGGGAGAGGGACTGAGCAGAAAAGCCAGTGGTTACAGCCATCAACATACAGTGACTCCAAGGGTTGCAACTCTTTCCCCAGGCATCCTCAGCTTTGAACCTCTTAGCCTGCAAAAATTAAGTTGGTAACTTTCCAGTTCAAATTTCAGAGAGAGCCGGACTTCTCTGAAAACCTAATGGTTAGGATTCTGGGCTTTCACTGTGGTGGCCTGGGTTCAACCCCTAGTTGGAGAAGATTCTGCAAGCAGTGGGAAACAGCCTTTTTTTTTTTTTTTCCCCAGAGGCAGTAGATACCATTTCAAAACGTTTGTTTCTGATAGGTGGCCAGGCTGTGCATCACCAGTCCCCCTATGATTTGACAACCCTTCTGTCAGAGCCCTGAGGCACAGCACATTATCTCTTAAGTATCAGAGGACTGATCAGTGTCAGATGTTCCCAGAAAGCAAGGCAGACATTCTAAGATTTGGTCTGTCCAGTACCATTACATGGCTTTCTGAGTTACATCAAAGAGAAATATCATAAATATATTCTTCATATAGTGATGCTAGCTGCAATCATTCCAAGGACCGTTATCCATTTGGAGATGTTTGTTGAAGGGGAAAATAAAAGTCCATGAACAATTATGTTAGGGATAAGCAACGAGACTAATTCCCTTTTTTGAGATTTATAAAATACATTATCCTCAGAGGAGAACATTTATACCTTTATTTAACCTGTTTCCTCCCCCTTATTAGCTGATATAGCACAGTTAGATCTCTTATTTTGAAAATTTTAGGAACCAGTTCTACAAGTTATACTCTGTGGGGGGAAAAAAATGCAAATCAATTACATACACACATAAATTAGGAATCACATCATAAAAACTCTTAAAAATTTAGGGACTGTCAAGCTTCCCTGGTGGTCCAGAGGTTAAGACTCTGCTTCCAATGCAGGGGGCAAGGGTTGGATCCCTGCTCAGGGAACTAAGATTCTGCATGCCACACAGTCAAAAAGAAGCAAACAGAAAAACCATACACACACACACACACACACACACACACACACTGCAGAGACTGTTTCCTCTTGCTTTTCCTATCTCTTCTGCCTGAATAACTACTTCAGTCTTCTCTCCCAACAAGCCTGGCTCTGTATTCAATTGGTATACAAGGTAAAAATTTACTCCATTTAGTACTTTTTTAAACTTCCCTTCTAAAATGTTATTTCAGATTTATATGAGAATCTTTTATTTCTGCCTACATATTTCAAGGAAAGAGACTTGGGGGTAGTGATAGAGGTAGGGATGAAATTGTGTATATGTTCAATTATTTACATCACACTTGGGGGGTCAGCACCTATACATTAAAGGGAAAAGAGGGACAAAAAGAACGGCTGGTAATTCCCTGTCTAGGGAATTGGAATAGAGTGTGTTCTATATTATGGAATATTTACTGTAGAACCAGTGTCAGTTAGCATTAATAGACCATGTATTATGAAACAAGGCTAAACATTCTATGTATCTGATTTAACTGCATCCACATAGTAAGTCTATGATGTAGTATAAATGTGATTTCTACTTCCTAGATTAGGAAACTGAGGCAAAGAAAGCTTCAGGTAAATGGCTTAAAAACACACAACCTGTAATTTGTAGAGTCAGTTTGAACATACCTGACCATATGGTATTATGAATGCCAACAGACTTTTGTGTTTTTATATGTAAAGGTGAAAAGAAGTAAAATTGTATTATTCAGCTCTGCACTTAAATCTATTAGAATGTTTAGCATGAGTCAGCATTTAATTTTATACAAAGAATTTGTATATAGTAATATCCCAAGGCATCTTATTTATAATTATTTTTTCTTCTAACTATAGACAAGCTCCAGACAAATCTGCCTTACCAAATCGTCTTTAGTTTAATTCAGACTTCTTCACAAGAAGACATACCCTAAGATTTGAGTATCTCAGTTATTTGAAAGAGTCATGGAAGGTATACTTGTGTTTATTGTCACGCGGATATAAAGACTTCTTTATAGTTCATCACATATCTAATTGTGTGTCAATGACAGTGTCATGTGTTAAATAGCAGGTTCCCTTTGTTGTTGAATGAGGCTCTGTGCTTGGTGAGCTTTAATTAATCAAAAGCCTAATAAAATAAAATTTATCTCATGTTATTTGCCAAGTATATGAAATCACTTTTGTAAAAGCAGATTAATTATGTCTCAGGTGTTAGCTCCATTTTCACTTCCAAATTCCCTTTCTAAAGAAACCATGTACTATTAAGTTTAGCAGGGATTAAGAAAAGTAATTTCCTGAGGGAAGGAATGAGACCCCACTGAGTACAGAAAGGAGTTGACTGTTTGCAGCACTTTGAGTCTGATTCCTAGAGGGCTGGGCTAAACCCAAGTGGGGGTTGTGCATTTTATACTCTCTAACAGCCAAATATGCTTGATAATAAATCTGTATTAGCAAAGTTCATACAACTGTTCCATCCTATTTTAAATCCATGGATCAGGTTAAAGACTCTTTTTAATTGCATACTTCTTGGCATATTAAAAATCTTAGAGTGTTTCCTGTAATTCAAAGGTTTATAATAAAGTAGTAACTTGAGAAACTGCTGAAATATTCTCTCTCTCTCTTTTTTTTAATTTTTTGCAATAATAAGAACAGAAGAATGCCCTTGTCTTAATATAAAGTTAATGTAGTCACATCTCTGGCATTGTTAAAAAAGAATTCTTAACCATGGAATAATTATTGGCAGATATTTAAATATACATTACTTTAATATAAATTCTGGATGGATGCTATAACAGACAAAAGAGTTATCTGTCAAAAATCCAGGTTCCCTGTTACTTAAGTGCAGACTTCTTTCTGGAGGTGAATCCCCAGGAGACTACATTTCTCGGATCCCATTGCAGTTAGATGTAGCCATGTGATTGAGCCTCAGGCAATAGAAAGAGGAAATTTCTGCACACCACTTTTAGGCTTGACACATGAAAATTGTCTAACTTTTGTCCTTCCAATATCTTTCCTCTTCCACTAGCCACCAGTTAATTCCCATAGAAACTTTAGAAACACTGCACTGAAAATGGCAGTATCCACCAGTCTGCTGCTGCTGCTGCTGCTAAGTCGCTTCAGTCGTGTCCGACTCTGTGCGACCCCGTGGACTGCAGCCTACCAAGCTCCTCTGTCCATGGGATTTTCCAGGCAAGAGTACTGGAGTGGGTTGCCATTGCCTTCTCCTGATCTACCACTCTGGGTCACTACAAATCTGCATATAAAAGTCCTTCTGCATTCCAATTCTGGGCAACACTGTATTGGAATGCAGTGGGGAAAAAGAAAAAAAAAATTGTGTTAGACCTCTGAAATTTGGGAGTCTGTCTTAGCAGCTAATACTGTGCTAACAAATCCAAAAACAATAGTTGGAAAATTGTTCAAGAATCTGTTATTCTTTTCTTGTCTAAATACTCTATTATTTTTTTATTTTCTTTTTTTAAATTTATTTTAATTGGAGACTAATTACTTTACAATATTGTGATGGTTTTGCCATACATTGACATGAATCAGCCATGGGTGTACATGTGTTCCCCATCCTGAACCCCCCTCCCACCTCCCTCCCCATCCCATCCCTCTGGGTCATCCCAGTGCACCACCCTTGAGCACCCTGTCTCATGCATTGAACCTGGACTGGCGATCTATTTCACATATGATAATATACATGTTTCAATGCTATTCTCTCAAATCATCTCACCCTCATCTTCTCCCACAGAGTCCAAAAGTCTGTTCTTTACATCTGTGTCTCTTTTGCTGTCTCGCATATAGGGTCATTGTTACCATCTTTCTAAATTCCATATATATATATGTGTGTGTGTGTGTGTGTGTGTTAATATACTGTATTGGTGTTTTTCTTTCTGACTTACTTCACTCTCCAGTTTCATCTACCTCATTATTACTTTTTCTAAAAATTATATATTTATAAAATAAAACTGAAAAGCACATTAACAAACAATTTCATATAATATGTATCCATTGAGGAAAATACTATTTATAAGGTCAAAAGTCCCAACACTGGAGGATTTAAAAAATATTACCTACAATCCCTGTCTTCTAGGAAATTACTCTGCTTGAGGAGAAAATAAAGCTATATAATTAAGCAGTATATAGTAAGTGACACTAAATTAAATTTATTGGCAATAAAGTATTTTGGGGAAGACAGGGAACAGCTCAAATATAAATAAATAGTGGGGGAAATCTGATGCAAGAGGTGAAAAGTCAGCTGACTCAAATGGGAAATTGAAATGAAAGAAATGGGAAGATATTCTTTACACAAAATTGAATCAGATGGTGATGATTAACATCTATTGAGAAAAATGCAGCAAAGTACTCGGAGGAGATAGAAAGTAGCCTGGGGAAGAACAAGTGGACTGATTTCATTAATTACATCAGAAAAAATCTGGATTACTTATGTTGGGAAGAGATTGAGTAACTATATCAGCATGGATCAACAAAAAAGGAGAGAACGAAATCCTATCAGGACAAGGAACTAAATTTACATTAAGAGAAAGGAGTTACTGTAGCCTTTTGAGTAGGATAGAATATTATCAAAATGTTTTTAGAAAGGTGAATCTGTTGGCAGGGTATAAAGTGGAGATACTCCACAGTCAGGAAGAAGGCTGAGGAGTTATGAGGAATGTCTGGATATAAGGTCATTAGAGCTGAAAGAAGAGTTGTTGCAGGAAAAATGCAAAAGAAGCAGATTTTTAAAATACAAATTATTTTGCAAAAGGAACAGAACTTCAAGATGGGGCTGGATATAAAATTGGTAATCAACCATATTTGTTTTTCAATTACTCTAAATCTTTCAAACCATCAATATAATTACAAATCTGTAGTCAGATTTTGCTGTCAACTACTATCTGGCTTGCAAATATTTCTATGATTCCAGCATGTAATTAATGATATGTGATCTCATAGGTCAAAATATCAAGTAAATGCATGTGGGAATGCTTCCATAATAATTTGATTTTCAGAGTGTTTTATTTGGTGACATTATTATTCATTTATTTACAAAATATAAATACCATCAATTAAACACAATTATTTAAGCAGTGACTGCCCCCAACCCCCCAAATTCCATTCTGTTAGAACAGACGCTCTAATTTTGATATAAATGTCTGTCCAATGAGAGAAACACACTGCTGAACAAGCAAGTTAAATAAATGAAGGAATATTTCTCAAACTCCCCTTAATGTTAACCACATGCCAAGTCACTTTAGTTGTGTCCGACTTTGCAACCCTATAGACCATAGCCCACCAGGCTCCTCTGTCCATGGGATTCTCCAGGCAAGAATACTGGAGTGGGTTACCATTTTCTTATCCAGGAATGTTAACCACAGATATATATTCTAGCCCTCTCTCATAATATTTTATTTTTTTCTCATAATATTTTAGATAAAAAATTCTAAAAATATTACATATTAATATCAACAGAAATACATAATATTCTTAGATATTTTTTCCTGTAAAATTTTAAGAGAGTGAGTTAGAATATATGCCTTGGTTTACACAAAGGGGATCATAAGAAATATTCCTTCACTTAATTTGTTTAGTCAACAATGTATTTCATCCATTAGACAAACTATTTGTATCAAAATTAGAGCATCTGTCCACACAGAATCCAAACTGAGCACTAAAAATTTCATGAAGATATATAAAAAGCCAAATGTGGAGGCATTAAAAAGAAAAACTGTTAAATAAAAATTAAAGGCACTATGGCAAAATCTGTGTAGAGTTTCGATTAATTACACTGTTGATATGATGCAAAGAGAATCATATCTGGATTATGTACTATACACTGTCCTGAATCAGAACAAGGCAAGTAATGCTTAAAAATGAAAAAAAAAAAGTTGACTTTAACTCACCCAGTGTCTTGATCCATGTCTAGAAAACTGGCATTCCTTTCTTTAACTTTCAGAAAAGGAATTGCTGTATTCTCTAGTCTCCTCATTGAGCAAAGGTGAGAGCCCTGTCTGATCATTCCTTTCCCTAAACATACCTCTATTCAATGCATAACTACTCATAACATTACACCTTAGGTTGCCACCTTGCTTAAGGAAATGTGTTCAAATCAGGATAGATACAGAAAAAGCATTACTTTGTCTTCATAGAGAGATATAAAACTGTATCTCTAGCAACTCTAAAGTTTAGCTAGAAAATAACTGACCACAGTGTGTGTGTGTGTGTGTGTGTGTGTGTATGTGTGTATAGTGTATAAATGACTGTTCAGTTCAGTCGCTCAGTCGTGTCTGACTCTTTGTGACCCCATGAATCGCAGCACGCCAGGCCTCCAGGTCCATCACCAAGTCCTGGAGTTCACTCAGACTCACGTCCATCGAGTCAGTGATGCCATCCAGCCATCTCATCCTCTGTCGTCCCCTTCTCCTCCTGCCCCCAGTCCCTCCCAGCATCAGAGTCTTTTCCAATGAGTCAACTCTTCGCATGAGGTGGCCAAAGTACTGGAGTTTCAGCTTCAGCATCATTCCTTCCAAAGAAATCCCAGGGTTGATCTCCTTCAGAATGGACTGGTTGGATCTCCTTGCAGTCCAAGGGACTCTCAAGAGTCTTCCCCAACACCACAGTTCAAAAGCATCAATTTTTTGGCACTCAGCTTTCTTCACAGTCCAACTCTCACATCCATACATGACCACTGGAAAAACCATAGCCTTGACTAGATGGACATTTGTTGGCAAAGTAATGTCTCTGCTTTTGAATATGCTATCTAGGTTGCTAGACATCGTAAATTAAAAGCCATACAATTTTAATAGATCTCTCTCCATTCAAGCTGGCTAAACAAACTAGCTCCCCTCAAAAACCAAGAAACCAAACCAAAACAAAAAATTGTAAGCCTCCAAAAAAGTGTGCAGCATAAAGAAAATACAGTGATAGAATGATACATTTAAAAATGTTTATGCAATTTACTTTTCTGCAAAGAACAGATGAAAATTTCAGTCTACCCTTATTTGAGTCCACCAAAAGCTTAGATAAAATTTCCTAAAACAGGACTAGGAAGTCATATAAAGTATAAGTGTATAGGCTGAAATGCAAAAAGTAAAAAAAAAAAAAAAAAGTATATGGAATATACTTCTTGAAATCAAATTTCACCTCATCTTACTCTATAAAAAAACTGACAACAAAATAATCCAGAATGTAAAAGTGGGAAAACAAAAAGCAATATCCTACAAATATAACTAATGCATTAATTGAGCAAGCAAACTATGGTGTCAATATACAAAAGACAAAGAAAAAAGCACCCAAGACTAAATAAGGGCAGTTTATACCAATGAAAGTGAAAAGCCTATGAGTGCAGGCTCCGTAAGGGCAGCAATCTATGTTGGCTTCATTCACTGACTAACCAAGTACCTAAAAGTGTTTCCGACACAAAAGTGGCCCTGCAGTGAGTGTTGTGGTGTGTCACCCGATCCCAGAGCCTAACCCTAGACTAGGTCCTCATCTCCTGGCTGCTGGGAGTACTGATGAAAGTGAAGTCGCTCAGTCATGTCCGACTCTTTGTGACACTATGGATTGTAGCTTACCAGGCTTCTCCATCCGTGGGATTTTCCAGGCAAGAGTACCAGAGTGGGTTGCCATTTCCTTCTCTAGGGATCTTCACGACCCAGGGATCAAAGCCAGGTCTCCTGCATTACCCTCTTAGCCACCAGGAAAGCCCTGGGAGTACTGGCAGCACAACTGATTTCCTCTTCAGCACTAGTCTTCAGCCAAAGAGAATCACTTTATCCAAGGTCCTGCTTCCTACTCTGGGGCATTCCAGACCGATAACCAGGTGAGCTGAGAATGTAGGGCTCTATTACTTCATCTCAGTGCAGGACAACACTGAAAGGCTGCCACCGTAAGGAACCATCACAGGATCAACTGAAGATTGTAGATGCAAATGCATGCCAAAGTTCCTTCTTTGTCCAATTTCATGGCCTTCATCCCTCAATAGGTACTGCACCTGAGATGAGTCCTCAGTAACTTTCTGCACAGAAATCTCCATCTCAGAGCATTTTCCAGGAATCCAAACCCAAAAGAGATCTAAAAAATTGCTAAATGAATAAATGATGAAAAATAACAATGATGATTGCTCATGAACTTTATACTAGCCTCATAACTATGATCAAATAAAGTTTATAAAACTAGATGTACATATTATAAACAGATTGTATACCTACTTACTCCTAACCGTATATGGCAGATCAGGAACATTAAAAACAATAATATAAAATAAAAATGAAATACTACAATTCTATTGACTTTAATTTTCTTATACTTTTTCAAATTATTGCCCCTATGCTTTCAGCCCTTAATTGTGTATTTTTATTTCCTCTTTGAAGATACCTTATGTAAGGTATTTATGTAAGATTTTATATACATTTAAAAAAATTCATTGTATAGAGACTATGTCTTATTAATTTTTAAGTTTTTAAATTTTTTTAAGTTTCTTTGTGGCCTAAAATACTATCCGGTTTCCTAAAATGAAGCAATATTTATTATGTAAGAAAGTGACCGAAAGGCATTTTCAGAGATGTGAACTTCAGAAATACACATCACCTAATCATTGGCATTAGCATCTCTACATTTTTATACTACAGAAATTGGCAGGAGCTCTGAATCTTTAGAATAACCCATGGCCCTCCACAAACACTGTATTATTAACATGACTATACCTTCTTTTGGAGAAGGCAATGGCACCCCACTCCAGTACTCTCACCTGGATAATCCCATGGATGGAGGAGGCTGGTAGGCTGCAGTCCATGGAATTGCTAAGAATTGGACATGACTGAGCGATTCACTTTCACTTTTCACTTTCATTGGAGAAGGAAATATCTACGCACTCCAGTGTTCTTGCCTAGAGAATCCCAGGGACGGGTGAGCCTGGTGGGCTGCCGTCTATAGGGTCGCACAGAATCGGCTTAGCAGCAGCAGCAGCATACCTTCTTTTAGGTGTTTGAACAGACATATAATCTTTTGTTTCTAGTTCTAATTACTATGCAGTAAATAAATGACACAAATAATACCATAATGATATGAGCTGAACCAATACGAAACACAGAAAATCTTGAAATTAAAAACAAGAGTCTTTTTCCTCTGCATAGCCTTTTGTGTGCTGTGCCCAGAGCCACCAGGGTGCACATCGCCAGAGGACATGATTCACGGTGCATTCAGCTTATATTCTTTTGACTTTATTTTCCTTTTGTAATGCAAGCATTTCTCACATCTCTACCTTCATTTTATGTGCTTTATGCCACAAGTTGCACACAGTTGATTTTATGAAAACCAAATGCTATACATTAGAATTATCTATACATGTATAACAAAGTGAAGAAAAATTGTATTACCTTAATGTGCTATACTAATATTATAGTTTCTTTGCTTTAGGCTGTATCCACCCACATACCTACCACCCTATACATTGATGGAGTATATGTTCCACATTATAAGACAAATTTTTCTGGTTATCTTTCCCATGTCTCTTCTCACTTGTTCAAGAGCTCCATTTTAGTGATTTTTCACTTTCCTGTGTGTCTCTGGAATAGATGCCATAGGTTGATAAATCCCATCACCTACCCATTTCTCTTCTCTCTTATCTGTCTCTCCTCTAAAGGGTATACAGGCTTTAAAAACACCTAATTTCTGGGACTTTCCTAATGGTCCCAGTGGTTAAGACTACACACTCCCAATTTAGTTCCCTCCCTCCTCAGGGAACTAAATCCCACATGTTGCAAGTGAAGACCCCTCATCCCAAATGCACAACAAAGGCAATAGGATCTGGCTCAGCCAAAAAAATAAAAATAAAAAGCTTGATTTTCTAGCCTCCCATTAGATATGGTTGATCATGTGACACAGTTCTGCCCATTCAGATATAGATTTCCAGAATGCTACCTGGAAGGTAGATGTGAGGCCTGGAATACAGTAGGCACTTGACTATGAGGTTACATGCAAGAGCAAAAAGGAAACACATGAAGGGCTGTGAAGCAGAAAGCTAGAGACAATGAATCCCTCATGACAAGGCTGAGCTTCTACAATCCTTACCTCTGGGCGTATTATGTGAGGAAAAGAAACATTTCTTTTTTAAACTTTTAGTTGTATTTCCTGTCATTTGCAACCAAAGCAATTCCTGCATGCTCTGTTTCCTCTCCTTTACTTTCCACACCTCAAATCCTGTAAGTTTTACAACCTCTTGAATTCAATATTGCTCTTTATCTTCATGCTCATACTTCAGTTCAAGCTACTACTATTATTGATTTTAATTTCTTACAGAGCTTCTTGGTGTTCCTGCAGGTAATCTCACACACCACCCAATCCACATTCACATCACCAATGCTTCTGGACTATTTTCAGTAGGAAATCTAAGGCTCTTTATGAGGACACATAAAGACCATTAAATCTACCTTTGCCTGTATTTTCAGATTCATACTCATTAAAACGCTCCTCTACCCTACACTTCAGTGTGCTACTATGGCCTCACATGCCTTTACATGTTGTTAGTTCAACCTAGAATGCCCTGGTTTTCACTCTCCTATACTTCATCCTTATTTATTGCTCAGACTAGATCCTGTATTTTTCAAGTCAGAGAAGTCTTCCATAATGGGGTTCTTTGGTTAGACATTATACCAGCACCCCAAGCTTAATATTACTACTACCATAATTGCTGTATTGACAATATCTGTTTGCTATCTTTAGCAGTTAGTTCTTTGGATAAATAACTTATTTAGCTTTATTCACATATATACAGTGCAATAGTCAGAAAATAGCAGATTCTCAATAATGGCTGAAAAATACACTAAATGAAAAAATGAACTTAGATTGATTTAGTGATAATATATTATTATTTAATTATATCAACATTCTACATGTAAGTTCTTATTAATTTCCCAAAGTAAATTTACACCTATTTCATTTTGATAATACCACATCTTCATGCAAAATTATAAAAGCCCAAGTGTTATTTTTCTCTGTGTGGCAGAGCAGACTAAGGTACAAAGACACATGGCTTCCATGTTATAAGAGGTAGAGATTGTAAATCAGGCTTCCAGTTTTATTTTTGCATATTTTTGTTTTATAAATTCATTGGAGAAACATTCCTGAGTTTGATTTTCTTTTCTCATTGGTAGAGGTGAGACATGTAAAGATGTCATCCAATTATATCTCTTACTGTGACAAAAAAAAAAAAAAGTAGAGCTTGCAAATATCTTTTCTGTTGGAAATATTAGTAACAAAGAAAACATTCTCAGAATGGCAATGGTATCAGAATCTTCTTAAGAGGTTTCTTTTGCCAGGAACACTGTAATAACTTCTTCTTGGACCTCCCCACTCCCCAACAATTCACCTTAAAGAGCAGCCAGAGTGGCCCTGCTCAAATATGTATCCAATCATATCACTATTTGTGGATTTTTTTTCAATAGATACAAAATATATGTGTAAAATGTCCTGTGAAAGATGCTAAGATGGATAGCCTATTCTTGCATAGGCATAAGATGAACGATATTAAAATTAATAACGTGTTAGTCTCCTTAGTGTAGTATAATCTTGCTTTCAATGAATTACATGATTGTACAATATGCCTCTCTGTCTCATCACTGGAGAAATTGTTTCAGCCTGTCATCACAGGCTAAGTGTTTAAAAAAAAAATTTCCAATGCTATATTATGAATGTGCATATGCTACTGAATCCCATAAAATGTTATAATGATTGATTCACTGGTGTACAGAATAGGCTACCGTGAGACAATCCTATTGATTACACTGAGATACCATAAAGCAATCATGTTGCTATTTCTTCATTATCAATACATGAGTTATACATTTTGATGTCTAGTGTTGGGCTTCCCTGGTGGCTTAGGTGGTGAAGAACCCACATGCAATGTGGGAGACCTGGGTTCAAGCCCTGGGTTGGGAAGATCCCCTGCAGAAGGGCATGGCAACCCACTCCAGTATGCTTGCCTGGAGAATCCGCATGGACAGAGGCACCTGGTGGGCTATGGTCCATGGAGTCACAGAGTGGATACAACTGAGCGACTAAGCACAGCACCCACCATAAAGCAATCATACTGCTCTTTCTTCATTATCAGTGGGTGAATTGTTATACCTTTTGATGTCTAGTGTCAGTACACACAACTACGTTTTGTATCATATAAGGCAATATAAATATAGGTACTGATAGACTATTTTTAAAAACAGATGGCATAAACATGGTATTGATAAATACAGTACAGACTGTAAATGTATTCTTATGATTTTCTTAACTCCTTGTTCTAGCTCACTTTATTGTAAAATACAGCATAAGAAAAGAAAGTTAAAGTTGCTCAGTCATGTCCGACTCTTTGCAAGCCCATGAACTATACAGTAAATGTAATTCTCCAGGCTGGAATACTGGAGTGGATAGTCTATCCTTTCTCCAGAGGATCTTCCCGACTCAGGAATCAAACCAGCGTCTCCTGCATTACAAGTGGACTCTATACCCACTGAGCTATCAGGGAAGCCCCACAGCATATAATACATATAACACAAAAAGGATATATATCCTCAGTAATAGCAAGAATACCTTCAGGGAATCTAATGTACAACATGGAGACTATAATTAACAAAATAGTGTTGTATACTTGGAATTTGATAAGGGATTAAATCTTCAGTCTCTGTCTGCCTCTCTATATCTCTGTCACTGTCTTTATCTCTTACATAAAGGAAAATCCCATATGTCGATGTAATCAAATGTATAATATTAAATTAACATGCTGCTTTTGAAAGAACCAGTAGTAATATACATTTTCATTCAAAAAGTTAATGAACTGTGAGAATATTGGTATCTTTTTGTTGTTGTTTTCATCCTTTTTTGAAAATTGTAAATGGTTGCTCCACTAATGTTCCTAGTGAATGTTTTCTACACCCTGACTACTCAAACTGGTCCATGGACTAGCAGCAGCAACAACAATAAGCCTGTTTGAGATACAACCCCTTGTGCCCACCCAGTCCAACTAAATCAGAAAATATAAGCACTTTAAAATCTGAAAAACGCAGACCTCTGTTCAAAGTTCAAAAGTTGAAAAGTGAGAGTAACCTTAATAACTCAATCCTTTTTCAGGGGTTTAGCCAGGCTTTCCCAAAAGTGGAGTAGAGCAATAGGAGTACTCTATTCCGGGTGTTACTGCTTAGAACTTAGACTACTGTCACCAACAAAACTCTGGAAGAACAAGAATTTTATCAATGATATTGCTTAGCATTGTTTGTGAATGCTAATGGTGTTAAAATATAGCTTTTATTAATTTTATTATTGTGTTAAAATTCTCTACATTTAATCCATCCCCTTACTGCTTATGCTTCTGGTGGACCGGCTTCATGATCTCACTCTTAATATGTCACTATTGTTTATAGAACATTTGTTGTTGTTATTGATTTTAATTTATAATACTATTTTTCCATACAGTTAATATGTGATATTTATTGTAGATAAAAAATAGTCATCATGGTACAGAATATCTTCTAAAAAATGATTCATCATCATATAAAAAATGATCAGCAAGACTATAAAATGCAGGCCATATATCCAGATCACCCAACTTTTACCTAGATGTCCATAAAAGAGGTTCCATGAAGTGTAAATATCTGGATCCATCGTAGGGAACTGAGGAGTGGTAAACAAGATATTAGAGAAGTTTGTCTATATGTGCTATTTGCAACTTAGACTTTTATGTCAAGTCTCTAACAGCTCCTCCAGAAAACACAGACATGCACACACAGCAGTGAGGAAGCAGGGAGAGATGATAAATTCTCACCTGATTTGCCTCTGTTGCATCAGGCAACAGATTAAGTTGCCTCCATGATTAAGTCTTTTCTTTTTTTAAACAAAGAAGACGGAAACAGCTGTTTCGAAACATTTAAAAACTGCATCCACCCTTGACAAATGAAACAGATTTCCAAGGCTTTAAAAAAAAAAAGCCAAGTAAAAGATATTTTGAAATCAGAGAAGACAAGTTACTCTTACTCGATGTTTTGTATGTGTGTGTGCTTATGCATTTTCAGCCACTCACATTTTCTTGAAAAATCAAGTCAAGGGAATTCATCTCTTGTGGAGTAAAACGAATAGCACTTTCAAGAGCAGGAAGAAAGCAGCCGCGAGAATGCTTTTCAACCCAGCGTGATCAGTGCTCTCCTCTGGCTGCAAAGAGAAGGTGCTGTGTTTCAGAGGAAAGTCTCCTCACAGGAGTGCCGCTCGACACCAGGGGATGTTATCTCAGACAATGGGCCAGTGCTTTCACTGCCTTCTCTACCATTTTTCTGTCCTGAACTGAAGTCTCTCCATCACGGCACTGCATTGGAGCGGGAGATATATTTGAGATGGAGACATGGATGTGGGCTATTAATATTTGCCTTCAATCCATTAGATCCTTTGAATCTATTATGGAGGATGTATGTGTTGAATTTGTTTTATTACAAGAAAGCTCCATCAGACTTCCTTTATCTAACTCAGCATTTTAGAGCTGAGGAAAATGGATCTCTACACTGTCTACACAGTGCTTTAGATAGGAGGGTGAATGAAACTGTATCGCCAAGTGGTAACATCTCTTTTGTTGTTCCAACAAAGCCAGTTGAAAGAGCGCTATGGAAATCATTATTAATAACCAATTTGTGTTGCAGTAAACAATGAAGAATGCTATCTAAGATGTGAAGAAATGTACTGATGATCAGTCTTTATAATTATTAGAGGTCTACACTTGGATTAGAATAAGGTACCAAAGGAAATTTTGTGCCACAGGGTATTTATTTGAGGCTAGTTGGCTCAGAAGAGAAAGAATCTGTAAAGAATTGGTAAAGAATCTGTCTGCAGTACAGGAGACCTGGGTTCAATCCCTGGGTCAGGAAGATCCCCTGGAGAAGAAAATGGCAACCTACTCCAGTATTCTTGCCCAGAAAATCCCTGGTGGGCTACAGTCCCTGGGTCTCAAAGAGTCAGACAAAATTGAGTGACTTCACTTTGAACTTTAAGCTCAGAATAGGCCTTGTTTTCCTGGACAGATTAGTGAAAAAGCTAACTATTCTGTGACACTGCTGAAGTGTCTTCCAATTATGTCCACTCTAAATAATGATATAACTAAAAATCATTTTAAACAAATAATTGATCAGCAAAGTTTGCTTACAACCAACTAAGAAAAGATTAAACAATGTGGGATTAAATGAGGATTATATATAATTGTTAAGAATGGTAACTAAACTAACTATAGTTTTGCTATAAATATTTCCTTTAAAAACAGTAATATGCAGGCTTTTCCAGAACTAAGATATGTTGTAAGCCCTAGGCTGTATTCATACACTCTCCCGCCCACTCATTTATGCCAGAAGTACAACCGGAAAACAAGTGGGAGCGGCACATGAGGGAGAGTATCACTGCATTTGTTGGCATTTAGAGCATCTGGCATGGAGATTTAAGCCACGCATTTTCCCCACCTGGAGTTTATAATACAGTGAAGTAAATAAGACATATGCTAAAAATGTAACAAAAAGTACAATAGCTGTATTTGGGAATTATGAACTATAATGCTATGGCATTTAGAATTGGAAAGGTCCTTTTCTGTTGTTATTTGCTTTATTTTTATTTAAAGGCTATCAAAGCTCCAGGTCTTATCATGTCCAACTCTTTGCATCTCTACGGACTATAACCTTCCAGGCTCCTCTGACCATGGGATTCTTCAGGCAAGAATACTGGAATGGGTTACTGTGCCATCTTCCAGGGGATGTCTTCCTCCAGGGGATCTTCCAGACACAGGGACTGAACCCTCGTCTCTTATGTCTCCTGCATTTGCAGGCAAGTTCTTTACCACTAACATCACCCTAGGTCATATACATATATTTAAAAAGCACTGCTTTGCTTGGGATGGCCATACACACACTACTACATATAAGAGAGATAACCGACAGTGACCCACTGTATAGCACAGGGAATTCTCAATATTCTGGAATAACTTAAATGAAAAAAGGATCTGAAAAAGAAATGAATACGTGTGTGTGTGTGTGTGTAAATAAAACAATCACTTTGCTATACACTTGAACTCAACATTCAGAAAACTAAGATCATGGCATCTGGTCCCATCACTTCATGGCAAATAGATGGGGAAACAGTGGCTGACTTTATTTTTTGGGGCTCCAAAATCACTGCAGATGTTGACTGTAGCCGTGAAATTAAAAGACACTTGTTCCTTGGAAGAAGAGTTATGACCAACCTAGACAGCATATTTAAAAGCAGAGATATTACTTTGTCAACAAAGGTCCATCTAGTCAAAGCTATGATTTTTCCAGTAGTCATGGATGGATGTGAGAGTTGAAGTATAAAGAAAGCTGAGCACTGAAGAATTGATGCTTTTGAACTGTGGTGTTGGAGAAGACTCTTGAGAGTTCCTCGAATTGCAAGGAGATCCAACCAGTCCATCCTAAAGGAAATTAGTCCTGAATTGGAAGGACTGGTGCTGAAGCTGAAACTCCAATACTTTGGCCACCTGATGTGAAGAACTGACTCATTTGAAAAGACCCTGATACTGGGGAAGATTGAAGGCGGGAAGAGAAGGGGATGACAAAGGATGAGATGGTTGGATGGCATCACGACTCAGTGGATATGGGTTTGAGTAGACTCTGGGAGTTGGGGATGGACAAGAAGGTCTGGCGTTCTGCAGTCTGTGGGTTTGCAAAGAGTTGGACATGACTGAGCAACTGAACTGAACTGATACACTTGAAACTAACACAACTCAAGTCAAATTAAAACTTAAAAAGAACTGCTTTGGATCTCAGAATGCTTGTACCTTCAAGGGCTTTGGACCCATAGTCTGAGGCCAATGGACGATCATTGGACGATCAGCAAAGACCAGAGGGTGACATTAAGACCCAAAATCTTCCCCCTTAGCTAATTTCTCTCAAGTTAATGCTACTTCTAGTATGATACCTGGTTAATACAAGGGAGGTGTGTGACTTAATCTCCTTCAGATGTTTCCTCAAAGACTTTTATTAATGTTTCACCTCCTCTGAAATTCCCATTAAATCAGTTTTTTTTTCCAGTAATTTTTTAAAAAGCCTATTTTTCATAGACCATGATATGATGCACATGTTTGCTTTTATAGGAAAATTTTCCTGAGCCTCCCAGCTGAATATATATCTCTTAGAGGAGTCTTGTCACACAATTCATGAATCAATGAGAGCAGATACTGAAGTATCCATGAAACAGGGATGAATGCAAGGAGGCACTATAATGCCGGCTGATGAAGGCAGCGCCACCCGCCATACACTCTGTGTGTGATATAATGTGTGTTCACTGTCTTAATATCATGCATGTTTATTCAGCATTCAATAAGCAAATATTACTGAAGGCATACTACATGCCAGGCTCTGTTCTACACTATGGATGTAAGAAGAACAGAGAAAGAGACAATACCCTAGTTCATGGGGCTTACATT
This sequence comes from Cephalophus harveyi, assembly GCA_006410635.1. Taxonomy (NCBI): domain Eukaryota; kingdom Metazoa; phylum Chordata; class Mammalia; order Artiodactyla; family Bovidae; genus Cephalophus; species Cephalophus harveyi. The sequence goes on from SJYT01076615.1 coordinate 139,867, forward strand.
CCATTTAAAAAGGCAGAGAATATGTCAAAAATAAATATGCCACGTATCACAAGATAATCAGCTGAAGGTATATAATTACAGTCAGAGAAGGGGGAAAAGGACAGGCATGAGTAGGATTTAATGAGGGAATACATTAGGAACTTGGAATTAGCAGATACACACTACTACATGTAAAACAGATAAACAACAAAGACTCACTGTATAAAATAGGAAGATTTCCTGCAGAAAGGAATGGCTACCCACTCCAGTATTCTTGCCTAGAGATTCCCATGGACAGAGTGGTCTGGAGGGCTACAGTCTATGGAGTCACAGAGAGTCAGACATGATTGAACAACTAAGCACACACACACACTATAGTCAATATCTTATAATAATATATAAAGGAAAAGAATCTGAAAATCAGAATCATTTTGCTGTATAACCAAAACATTATAAGTAAAGTATACTTCAATTAAAAAATTTAAAAGGAAAATATGCCCTCCCTCCACAAATAGGAAAAAGATATTTAGGCAATGAGGAAAGCTAGTTCAGTTGTCTTAACTGTAAGGCATTGCAATATGTTTTTTCCTAGGTAATGTGCTCAAGTTGCTAGGGCACACTTAGAAGAATGTGTTTCATTTTCATGGTGCAATCATGGAAGGCTAATTGGAGCACATAACCCATCAGCTGAGCTTTGGAGGCAAATCATAGTTCATCAGGTAACCAGTATGATGAAAATATTCCAGGATGCCTGGATGGTTTCTTTAAATGTACAAATCCGTAGAAAGCATTGCAATTTGAATTGACTGGTGTAGTAGAAAAGTAAAAAGCACTGGAGACAGACAAGGTTTTAATATTATCTCTGAAACAGAGAACATTACTTAATCTCCTCCTAGAAAGGAATTAATAATCATGCCAACTTGTATGATCACTGTGATGAGTAACGATAATAAATGGCAATATGACTGGCTTATATTGCATGGACAGTAAACTCTAGTTATTTTTCAGATAGAATACTCTAGTATTGACAATAGGTACAGGGATGTGTCCTTATTTCATTCTCAGACTTTGTTCTAATCTGAAATAACATAGGCATTCCATGAATATTTGATATATATGTATATGAATGAACTGGCTCAGTTTTCGTTTCCTTTCAACTGCAGTAATGCAGGTGATAGAGAATAAAAAACTGTACCCCCACCCCCAAATAAAACTGCACCAAGACAATGGTGATGAACACAGGAAAAAGGAGAGATGATTTAGAGATATTTGAGAGATAAAAGATACGGACTTTGTCACTCATTGAATCTGAAGGAGGAGAGTCAGAATAACTTCCAGTTTGACAACTGAATAACTGGATGAATGTTGGTGACATTCACTAAAATAGGTTAACTGGGAGGAATAGGAGCCAGTTTAAGCCATGCAGGCAGGGAAAAAATGAGGTCAAGCTGACTTCATAATTTTAAGATACAAACTAGCCACAGAGGTGAAAAAGCCTAGAGGTGATCAGAAATGAAGTCTATTATTCAGAAGAGGGTTCAAGAAGATAGATACATTGGCAGTAATTGAAGGCTCTTTTGTGGATGAAATTGGTAGAGAGACTATTATAGAAGAGAAGAAAAGAGAGCAATAATATATTCATTTTGCATTTAAAGAGTTAGCATAAAAAGGAAAGTCCTTTGAAAGGATCTCATGACTTCACAGATGAGTTAAAAGGATCATGAGAGAGAGAGAGATCACTTCATAATTTACATTTCTGTGTGTCTGCATAAAAACAGTACAAAGCATAGTTTGTTATAGCCTGAGTATTCTCTTAGTAAAGAATTCCCTATGTTAAATGACCTTAATGGCACAAATTCTTACGTGCTCATACTGGTGTGTGAGAAACGATCAATGATAGTAAGACTCAAAACTTAGAAGACAAAGTTCTATCTGGTTTATGTGATTTAAGCATTAAGAGATCATTATTTCTCATTTTCTCATTGGGCATTCAACTTAATATTGTTTCATAGGTAGTGAGTAGACAGATAGTGATGTTGTTGATGGAAAATTCTCCTTGGTAAGTATTATTTATGTCATCTGCTTATTTTTCAACCTTTATTCAGAAAATATTTAAGGTATTTTATTGTGTTCTCATGATGCTTAAATATACTGTTTAATACTGATCCAGAGAAAGCAGTCACTAACTTTTTTTTTTTAAGTATTTGGAAGACCTGTGCCCTGAGATAAATGCCAACTTTGTCTTAGCATTCATTAACTGTGTCTAAAGATTTACTCAGTTGTTTAAAAATTATTTTTATTTTCAAAATGGTATATTTCTATATTATTTTAGTTGATTATAATTTGGTGTTTCTGAGAACTGGGACTAAAATTCATTAAACAGTATTGTTTTGCTGTAAAGAATATCTATGTAGAAGTTTAAGCATGCATTTCACATTCAACTGAAAAGTGCAATGCTGACGTAATTATCATAATGTGATCCCAGTATCTCTAAATACGGTTTTACAAAAGCATGGTCTGGAAATGTTCAGATATCAATGAAAGGACATCAGCATTCTGATGCAAAGGTCTCTGTCACTGATCTAGCATTTATTCTGACATCAGACTTTAAGACATGAGTACAACATATTAAAATGTCATGAACTGCTCCTAACTCAAATAAACCTACATGCCAAATGGACACAGGACCTTTTAACTATTTTTCTCTATGAAAAAAAGAAAATTTCCCAGTTGTTAAAATTTCTCCTGTCTCTAAGCAGAACCTATCTTATGCATGTTAACTAAAAATAAGGTTATACCAGGAAAAGTAGTTATCGAGTGGCTAGAAATGGAGGAAAATAATAAAAGCAGAGGATATTTAAGAGAAGAATGGGAAAGTAGATAAATAAGCCAGAGAGGAGTTGTACATTGTAACTTAGGGAAAATATTTGAAACTGAAACTTCATGAACAGGAGTTGGAAAAAGAAAATTATGTACTGAATAGTTAAATATTTCATAATGATTTCCTCCAGGCTGAATATTTCAAAGGAAATGCTACAAAGTTGTTATTAATCATTGTCAGAGAAACAAGATTGGGTGTGTCTCACATTCTAAAGGGAAGGACTGTGTTCAGTTTAGTATTATTTTCCCTGAGAACAGGACATTAAAGCCAAATATACATAATCATTGAGCTGATTGAAATAATAAATGAACTGATTAAAATAATAAATGAGGTTTTACCACAGAATCAAACTATGTTCCTCTCTAAAGGAGGATAATGAAAAGAGGGGAAAATAGGTACAATTATATCTAAGACAGGTCGACAGGTCTACTGAAAAACTGGAGGCACTGAGTAAGGCAGAGGAACAGAACTTGTTATATTCATAAGAGATTATACTCATATAAACAATGGAAGATTATTCAGCCATAAAAAGAAGAAAATCCTGCCCGTTCTGAAAACATGGAAAGACCTTGCATGCACCTTGAAGTAAGTTGTCAAAATGACAAATATTCTCACTTATATGTGAAATCTAAAAAAACCAAACCAAACTCATAAAAATAGAGAATAGATTGGTGTTTACCAGTGCCTGAGGTATGGGAGAAATGGGGAGATGTTGGTCAAAGTGTATAAATTTCTAGATATAAGATGAATAAATTTGTGGACTTAATATATGGTATTCCCTCAGATCGCCAGACTCAGGAGCCACCCACCCCAGTAGCTAACGACAAGTCACCAACTTCGGTTCTGGGACTCTGACTCAGCACAAATAATTCTTCCCTGAACATACTTGAACATAAATCAAGTGAACATAAGTCAGGTATTTACCTGAATACCTGAGAGGTTACTGCAAAGCATGCTTTCAAAGCACATTTCCAGGACAAGGCGTGAGCATACCCACTTGCCTACACTGAGATTCCACATATAAACCATGAGTCCCTGGTGGCTCTGAAAGAAAAGAAAATGCCTGCAACTAGAGAGACCCAGATGACAGAGTAGAAGGACGTATGCTCATCTTCTCCTGTAAGAACATCAAAACCACAACTAGCTGCTGAACAACCCTCAATGGGAGAATATTGGATCCCACCAAAAAAAGATACCCCACATCCAAGGCAAAGGAGAAGCCCCAACAAGACAGTAGGAGGGCCGAATCACATTTAAAATCAAATCTCACACCAGCCAGAGATGCTCAGAGGGTGCAAACAAAACCTTGTGTGCACCAAGAGAAAGGGAAAGAAGCAGTGACCTGAACAAGAGGCTGGGCCAGACTTGCCTTTGAGTGTTTGAATATTTCCTGCGGAGACATAGGTCAGCAGTGGCCAGAGGCAGGGGCAGGGGCTCTCGCTACAGCAGACCTGGGAGGCACGGAGTGTGGCATAAGCCCTCTTGGAGGAGGATGCCATCAGCCCCACTATATAGCCACCGAGCAGATGACCCACAAGCTGAAAAACAATTATACCAAAGAAGTTCTTGCACTGTTACACAAGTTGTAGTACCCACAACAGATTTCCCAACCTGGGGATGTGGCAAAAGGACTGAGAATTCCATGGAATTTGACTTGAAGGCCAGAGGGATTTGATTACAGAACTTCCACAGGACTGGGGAAACAGACTCTTAGAGGGCACAACAAAACTTTGTGTGCACCAGGACCCAGGAGAAAGGAGCAGAGACCCCACAAAAGACTGAGCCAGACTTGCCTGTGAGTGTCCAGGAGTCTCCAGCGGAGGCGAGGGTCAACAGTGACCTGCCTTGGGGTCAGGACACTGACTGCAACACTCCTGGGAGCCTCAGCAAGCTGGCATAAGTCCTGTTGAAGGAGGGCCAAACTACAGGGAGGGAACACAGCCCCACCCATCGCAGAAAATTGGATTTAAGATTTACTGAGCATAGCCCTGCCCACCAGAGCAAGACCCAGTTTCCCCCACAGCCAGTCCCTCCCAACAAGAAGCATTCCACAAGCCTCTTATCCTCATCCATCAGAGGGCAGACAGAATTGAAACCACATTCACAGAAAACAAAACCACATGGATAACAGCCTTGTCTATAACTATGTGCCTTGCCCTGTAGGGCCACCCAATACAGATGGGTCATGGTGGAGAGTTTTTACAAAATGTGGTCCCCTGGAGAATGGAATAGCAAACCATTTCAGTATCCTTGCCTTGAGACCCCCATGAACAGTATGAAAAGGCAAAAAGATATGACACTGAAAGATGAACTCCCCAGGTCACTAGGTGCCCAATATACTCCTGGAGGAAAGCAGACAAATAGCCACAGAAGGAATGAAGAGGCTGAGCCAAAGCAGAAACAACACCCAGCTGTGGATGTGTTCAGTTGTGAAAGTAAAGTCTGATGCTGTAAAGAACGATATTGCATAGGAACCTGGACTGTTAGGTCCATGAATCAAGGTCAGTTGGAAGTGGTCAAACAGGAGATGGCAAGAGTAGACATCAACATTTTAGCAAACACCCTCTACCAACAACACAAGAGACGACTCTATACATTACTAGATGGTCAGTACTGAAATCAGATTGATTATATCCTTTGCAGCCGAAGATGGAGAAGCTTTTATACAGTCAGCAAAAACAAGACCAGGAACTGGCTGTGGCTCAGATCATGAACTCCTAATTGCAAAATTCAGACTTAAATTGAAGAAAGTAGGGGAAACAACTAGACCATTCATATATGACCTAATCAAATCTCTTACTATTATACAGTGGAAGTGGCAAATAGATTCAAAGGATTAGATATGACAGAGTACCTAAAGAACTATGGACGGAGGTTTGTAACATTGTACAGGAGGCAGTGATCAAAATCATCCCCAAGAAGAAAAAATGCAAAAAGGCAAAATGATTGACTAAGGAAGCCTTATAAATAGCTGAGAAAATAAGAGAAGTGAAAGGCAAAGGAGAAAAGAAAAGATATATCCATCTGAATGCATAGTTTAAAGAATAGCAAGGAGATTTAAGAAAGCCTTGCTAAGTGAACAATGAAAAGAAGTAGAGGAAAACAATAGAATGAGAAAGACTAGAGATCTCTTGAAGAAAATTAGAGATACCAAGGAAACTTTTCATGCAAAGATGGGCACAATAAAGGAGAGAAACAGTATGGACCTAACAGAAGCAGAAGATATTAAGAAGAGGTGGCAAGAATACACAGAAGAACTATATAAAAAAAAGATCTTAATAACCCAGATAACCATGATGGAGTGATTACTCACCTAGAGCCAGACATCCTGCAGTATGAAGTCAAGTGGGTCTCAGGAAGCATCACTATGAAGAAAGCTAGTGGAGGTGATAGAATTCCAGTTGAGCTATTTCAAATCCTAAAAGATGATGCTGTGAAAGTGCTGCCCTCAATATGCCAGCAAATTTGGAAAACTCAGCATTGGCCATAGATCTGGAAAAGATCAGTTTTCATTCCAATTCCAAAGAAAGGCAATGCCCAAGAATGTTCAAACAACCACACAATTGCACTCATTTCACATGCTAGCAAAGTAATGCTTAAAATTATCCAAGTGAGGTTTCAACAATATGTGTACTGAGAACTTCCACATGTACAAACTGGATTTAGAAAAGGTATAGAAACCAGAGATCAAATTGGCAACATCCACTGGATTAGAGAAAAAGGAAGAGAAATCCAGAAGAACATCTACTTTTGCTTCATTGACTATGCTAAAGCCTTTGACTGTGGATCCAAAAAAAAAAGAAAAACAGTGGAAAAGTCTTAAAAGGATTGGAATACCAGACCACCTTACCTCTCTCCTGAGAAACATGTATGCAGGTCAAGAAGGAACAGTGAGACGAGGTCATGGAACAACAAATTGGGAAAGGAGTACATCAAAGGTGTATATTGTCACCCTGCTTATTTAATTTCTATGCAGAGTACATCATGAGAAATGCCAGGCTGGATGAAGTTCAAGCTTGAATCAAGTTTGGTGGGAGAAATATCAATGATCTCAGAGATGCAGCTGACAACACCCTTATAGCAGAAAGTTAAGAGGAACTAAAGAGCCTCTTGATGAAGGTAAAAGAGGAGAGAAAAAGCTGGCTTAAAATTCAACATTCAAAGCACAAAGATCATGGCATCCTGTCCCATCACTTCATGGTATGTAGATGGGGAAACAGTGACAGACTTTATTTTCTTGGGCTCCAAAATCACTGCAGATGGTGACTGCAGCCAGGAAGCTGAAAGACACTTGTTCCTTGGAAGAAAAGCTATGACAAACCTAGACAGCATGCTAAAAAATAGAGACATTTCTTTGCTAACAAAGGTCCATATAGTCATGCCCCTTCTTGCCTTCCCTTTTTGATCAATTCTCTCAGCATTTCTCTCTCAGATTCAAAGGAAGAGTCGTTGTTTAATGAAATGGAATGCAGTATATTCACTAATTATATTCTAGTGTTGAGTGATTTCCTTAAAAAGGAGATTTTCAGGTTCTGGGTACTCAGCAATGAACAAGACAAAGTTCCATCTGGAAATGACTTGAAAAAAACAATAAGCTATTAAATTAGTGAGAACAGTACAGATTCTAATAAGTTTTATAAAGAAAACAAACAGTACCTCATTCCAGGGAATCTACTCCAGTTAGAATAGTTAAGGGAGGATCTCTCTGAGGAAGTGATATTTGAGCTGATACTCAATGTTAAGAAGGTTCTAGAGAAAGAACATTTTAGGCAGAGAGGAAAAAAATTAAAGACCTTAAAAAGGCTGCCATATGACTCAGTAATCCCACTTCTGGGCATACACCCACAGTAAACCACGATTCAAAAAAATACATGCATCCCAATGTCCATTGCAGCACTATTTATAACAGCTAGGACATGGACGTAATATAGATGTCTATTACCATAGAAACAGATAAAGAAGATGTGGTATAGACACTTCCCCAGTGGCCCAGTGATTGAGAATCTACCTTGCAGTGAAGGGGACACAGTTTGATCTCTGGTCCAGAAGATCCCACATGTTGGGGACCAGTTAAGCCTGTGAAGCTGGTGCACATAGAGCCCATAACACCACAAGGACAAGCCTGTTTAACACATGTCCAGTTCTAACTGTTGCTTCCTGACCTGCATACAGATTTCTCAAGAGGCAGGTCAGGTGGTCTGGTATGCCCATCTTTCTCAGAATTTTACACAGTTTACTGTGATCCACACTGTCAAAGGCTTTGGCATAGTCAATAAAGCAGAAATAGATGTTTTTCTGGAACTCTCTTGCTTTTTCCATGATCCAGCGGATGTTGACAATTTGATCTCTGGTTTCTCTGCCTTTTCTAAAACCAGCTTGAACATCAGGAAGTTCACGGTTCACGTACTGCTGAAGCCTGGCTTGGAGAATTTTGAGCATTACTTTGCTAGCGTGTGAGATGAGTGCAATTGTGTGGTAGTTTGAGCATTGTTTGGCATTGCCTTTCTTTGGGACTGGAATGAAAACTGACCTTTTCCAGTCCTGTGGCCACTGATGAGTTTTCCAAATTTGCTGGCATATTGAGTGCAGCACTTTCACAGCATCATCTCTCAGGATTTGAAATAGCTATGAAAATTTTAGATAAAATATCAGTTCAGTTCGGTCGCTCAGTCGAGTCCGACTCTTTGCGACCCCATGAATCGCAGCACGCCAGGCCTCCCTGTTCATCACCATCTCTCGGAGTTCACTCAGACTCACATCCATTGAGTCCGTGATGCCATCTAGCCATCTCATCCTCAGTCGTCCCCTTCTCCTCCTGCCCCCAATCCCTCCCAGCATCAGTGTCTTTTCCAGTGAGTCAACTCTTCGCATGAGGTGGCCAAAGTACTGGAGTTTCAGCTTTAGCATCATTCCTTCCAAAGAAATCCCAGGGCTGATCTCCTTCAGAATGGACTGGTTGGATCT
>SJYT01076616.1:0-39204 GCA_006410635.1 Cephalophus harveyi
CAAATCCTGAAAGATGATGCTGTGAAAGTGCTGCACTCAATCTGCAAGCAAATTTGGAAAACTCAGCAGTGGCCACAGGGCAGGGCCTTAGTAAAGTTTTAATCCAATTATCTACTGATGGGTGGGACTGTGCTCCCTTCCAGGTTGTTGTTTGGCCTGAGGCGACTCAACCCTGGAGTCTGCAGGCTGTATGGCCAGGGGCTTAACCAATGGCTCAGAGGTTAAAGTGTCTGCCTGGAATGCAGGAGACCCGGGTTTGATCCCTGGGTCGGGAAGATCCCCTGGAGAAGGAAATGGCCACCCACTCCAGTACTCTTTCCTGGAGAATTCCATGGAGGGAGGAGCCTGGTAGGCTCCGTGGGGTCACAAAGAGTCGGACACGACTGAGCGACTTCACTGACTGACTGACCAATAGGGACCTTCCTGGACTACTGCTGCCAGTGCCCCTGTCCCTGTGGTGAGCCCCTGTCGACCCACAGCTCCTCAAAAGACGCTCCAACACTAGCAGGTAGTTGTAGTTGAATCTCCTGTGAGGTCTGCTTTCTTCTGGGTCTTGATGTGTGCAAGATTTTGTTTGTGCCCTCCAAGACTGGTGTCTCTGTTTCCCTCAGTTCTGTGGAAGTCCTATAATCAAATCCCACTGACCTTCAAGGTTAGATTCTCTGGGAATTCCCTGTCCTTTTGTTGGATCCTCAGATTGGGAAGCCTGACGTGGGGTTCAGAACCTTCACAACAGTGGGAGAACTTCTTTGGTATTATCATTCTCCAGTTTTGTGGGTCACCAATCTGGCTTGTATGAAATTTAAATTTATTGTGATTGTGCCCCTCCTACTGTCTCGCTGTGGCTTCTCTTCTGTCTTTGGCCATGGGGTCTTTTTTTGATGTGTTCCTGAGTCCTCCTGTCAGTGGTTGTTCAACATCTAGTTGTAATTTTGGTGCTCTTGCAAGAGGAGATAAGCACACAACTTTCTACTCTGCCATTTTCAGTATACTTTAGATTTTTAAAATTTAAATTATTAGCTGTTATCAAGCACAATATTAAATAATGGTGGTGATAATGAGTGAAATTTTAATGGGACTATTTCTAGTATTACACTGTTGGTTTTGTTTTTGGATAAAAAGTTACTGATCATTTGGGAATTCTCTGGGAGTCCAGTGGTTAGAACTCAGCACTTTCACTGCCTGGGGCCAGAGTTTAATCCTTGGTCAGGGATCTAAGGTCCCACAAAGATCACAGCACAGCCCCGCCCAGAAAACTTTTTTTAGTCCTATTAAGATGAATTAATTAATATATGCTTAATTAAGAACTTTGGGACTTCCTTGGTGATCCAGTGGTTGGGAGTCCACCTGCCAATGCAGAAGACATGGGTATGATCCCTGGTCTGGGCAAATTCCAAATGCCATGGGGCAACTAAGCCTGTGTGCCACAACTACTGAGCCTGTGCTCTGGAGCTCACGCTGCAACTTCTGAAGCCCACGTCTCTGGAGCCCATTCTCCACCATAAGAGAAACCACTGTAGTGATAAGCCTGAGCACCGCAAAACTAGAGAGCAGCTCCCCCTTGCTGCAACTTGAAAAAGCCCATGTGTAGCCACGAAGACTCACTGCAGCCAAAAAAAAAAAAAAGAGAGAATTTTGTTAGGAACTGATGTTACATTTTATCAAATGTCTTTTAAACATCTATGAATATGATCAGATACTTTTTCTTCTTTGTGCTACCAGCACAATGAATTATATTAATACATTTCCTAAATTTAACCATCTTTATATTTCGTAAGCTTGTTTGCAGTGTGTAATTCTTTGATTTGTGGCTGGCTATTTTTTTTTAAAAAGATTTATTTATTTATTTGATCATGGTGGATCTTTGTTGCTGCAGGTGGACTTTCTCTGGTTGCAGTGAGGGGGCTAGTCTTCATTAGAGTTTGTGGCCTTCTCATCACAGTAGCTTCTTTTGTCGTGGAGCACAGGCTGTAGGCACCCGGGCTTCAGTAGTTGCAGGATATGGGCTCAGTAGTTGTGGCTTGCTGACTCAGAGTGCATGGGCTTAGTTGCTCCTCAACTAACAGATCTTCCTGGACCAGAGATTGAACTGGTCTTGCAAGGTAGATTCTTCATCACTGGACCACCAGGGAAGGCTTGTGACTGGCTATTTTAACCAATATTTTTTATTGTGATAAAATATACATTAAATTTACCATTTTTTATGGTAAATTGGTACATATGCTGCTAAGTCACTTCAGTCGTGTCTGACTCTGTGCGACCCCACAGATGGCAGCCCACCAGGCTCCCCCGTCCCTGGGATTCTCAAGGCAAGAACACTGGAGTGGGTTGCCATTTCCTTCTTCAATGCATGAAAGTGAAAAGTGAATGTGAAGTTGCTCAGTCGTGTCTGACTCTTAGCAACCCCATGGACTGTGTAGCCCACCAAGCTCCTCCATCCGTGGGATTTTCCAGGCAAGAGTACCGGAGTGGGGTGCCATTGCCTTCTCCGAATTGGTACATAAGAATGTACTTAATTACAGCTCAGTGGAATTAAGTATGTTCATATTGTTGTACAACCATCACCATCATCCATTTCCAGGACACTTTCACTACCCCAAATGAAGTTCCATTCACAGCAATTAAAAAGTCTCCATTTCCTTCCCCCCAAGTTGTTGAATGGCAAACAACATTCTACTTTCTGTTATAAATTTGACTCCTCAAGGTACCTCATGTAAGTGGAATCATACAATATTTATCCTTTTCGGACTGACTTATTTCACTTAGTATCAGTTCAGTTCAGTTCATTTCAGTCGCTCAGTCGTGTCTGACTCTTTGCGACCCCATGAATCACAGCACGCCAGGCCTCCCTGTCCATCACCATCTCCCAGAGTTCACTCAAACTCACATCCATTGAGTCAGTGATGCCATCCAGCCATCTCATCCTCTGTTGTCCCCTTTTCCTCCTGCCCCCAATCCCTCCCAGCATGAGTCTTTTCCAATGAGTCAACTCTTCTCATGAGGTGGCCAAAGTATTGGAGTTTCAGCTTTAGCATCATTCCTTCCAAAGAACACCCCAGGGCTGATCTCCTCTAGAATGGACTGGTTAGATCTCCTTGCAGTCCAAGGGACTCTCAAGAGTCTTCTCCAACACCACAGTTCAAAAGCATCAATTCTTTGGCGCTCAGCTTTCTTCACAGTCTAACTTTCACATCCATACATGACCACAGGAAAAACCATAGCCTTGACTAGACAGACCTGTGTTGGCAAAGTAATGTCTCTGCTTTTCATTGTGCTGTCTAGGTTGGTCATAACTTTGCTTCCAAGGAGTAAGCGTCTTTTAATTTCATGGCTGCAGTCACCATCTGCAGTGATTTTGCTGCTGCTACTGCTGCTAAGTCGCTTCAGTCGTGTCCGACTCTGTGCGACCCCATAGATGGCAGCCCACCGGGCTCCCCCGTCCCTGGGATTCTCCAGGCAAGAGTACTGGAGTGGGGGTGCCATTTCCTTCTCTGAGAGAGTAGCTAGGATCTACTGAAAAGATCGCGCTCGCACTTTTCTTTCCTGAGTTTCTCCTCAGGGACAACTGGCACTGCTGGGATGGGAAAACAGATGAACTGTGTGCTGTGCAGAGCTCAGATGATGTCGGTGGGTGGGGTGTAAGGGTCCAGGGTGCCAGGAATCTGAGCGGTGACAGGCCACGATTTGTAAGCTGCCAGCATGTACATATTGTGTTTAATTAGCAGTTTTGTAAGTCGCAAGCATATGCTTTATCGCTTCTTGCTGTTTTAATGGTAAGCTACTATGTTCTTTAGTGAAATCTTAAGTCTTCTCTGAGATTTGCTTATCATCAGCAGCTCAGCACCACATGTCATGCCTGGACTTGCTGGCATACACCCTCCACCTCCTTGTTCCAGCTCTTGGCCTCTTGTTATCCTGCAAATATAGACTCCTCCTTGAGGCACCCTATGGGTAATTTGCTGGCATAGTATAATGTTCTCAAAATTCATCCATAGTGTAGCATGTGCCAGAATTTCCTTCCTCTTTAAGGCTGAATAATATTCCACTGTATGTATAAGGACCTTTTCGTGCAGTCCAAAGTATTTCTGTCATAGGTTGGGTTCTCCGGAATCAGATACTGAGATGGAGTCTAGGGTGCAAGATATTTACTATGGAAAAGAATGGAAGAGAAGCCAGACTGGGCAGAGGAAGAAATCAAACAATGATGCAGGCCCAGTGGGGCCTAGCCAGTCTGGGAGGGAGTTTTTAAGTGAGTATTGCCTATTAAAGCATTCCACATTAGACCAAAATAACCAGACCTTTACACCTCCACCTGACCAAATCATTGAACATAAGCTGTCTTGGAAAAGGCATGACCTTGGAAGGGATGTTTTTCTCCAGCTACGACAGACCCCGAAGCAGCCAACAACTGGAGGCTGGCTGCTAACATGGTCTCTGCAACTGGGCAGCCAGTCCTTGAAGGAGGTTCTGAGCAACACATTTCCACGTCCACCACAATTCATCCATCCTGGTGGGGTGCTGGTGAAGATTTGATTTGTTTCAGGGCATAAACAAAGATAATTTTTTCTCAACTTTGAACAATAGAATTTTGCTATATGTAGAGTTTTGCTATTTATCAATAGGCTCCAAAGTGGGGCATTGTCAAGAGGGAAATAATTTTATAAATTTTTTTAGCTCCATTTGGTATATATCAATAGCTATCAGATTTGAGCATATCTTCCATAGTGTGCTCTCATAAACTTAGGCCTTGGCCTAATGGTATCATGGAGAAGAAAAAATGGAGAGGCTACAGAGAGAGTATATAGAATGCTTGGGCCCTAGTCTTTCAGTTTTAGACTTCGGCCTGGAGAAAGACAGTTCAAGAATTCAGCTATGCATCAAGGGCAGGAGGAATCACTCCATTCCATATTTGGGGTTCAGGGAAGAGGCCACCATGTAGAAGAGCAATGCTTTAACCTGCTAGAACCTGGTAAAGAGCGATGTGCACAGTGGTTGCAAGGGATACAAATTTTGGGGTGATCCTGTTATGACTCCCATGATCCTTGGGTGGAACAAATGCTAGGTGGGAGCCAATGTGTCTGGCAGCAGGGGCTGATGGGTGGACTGAAAACCATGGACAGGAACAGAGGGGACAGGACAAGCGCTCAGAGTTATCCGAAGAGCAAGTAAAACCCAGTGAGGGGCTAAAGACACCAGACACAACTCAAACTGAGAAAGAATGGATCTCATCAACTGTAAGTGTCAGCAGATAGGAGATGGACATGTAAGTCCATCTCCCTTTGGTCGTATAGATGTCTTCTTGGAAAATTAGATGGGTGCAAAAAGCTAAGAATTTGAACATTTCTTCTTTAAAAGATACTTTTAGTCCATACTCCTGCTATTCAACAAACAATCCCAAATCACAATGACTTAACAACAAGCTTTCATTCCTTACTTATAGGTCTGAGGTTCGGTTGGGCTCTTAACTGTAATGAGCTGGCCTTGGCTCCAGGCCATGAGTAGGATTCAAGTTTGTTCCACAAGTCTCCTCATTTTGGGACCAGTGCCTACTGTAACATTCTCTTCTCAAGACAGTGGTAAGGATTGCAAAAGGCCAAGCCAAACCACACTCACATTTAAAGATTCTATTCACATCACATCCATTAACATTCCACTATCTAGGGTAAATGTTATAGTCAAGTCTGAAGTCAATGGGTCAGGAAGCATAATGTATATTAGGGAGGGAGTGAAGAATTGGGAACAATACTTCAATCTACTGCAGGGACTTGGTATTACCTAAAAGGACCAACAAAATTATTGTATTACAGTAAGGTTTCTGGACAGGGCAGAAACAATTTTTCCCTCTACCTAGTAGATGGGGACTTGTCTGGAGTCAAGTTCACTAGAAGGAGAGCCTGAGATGGGGATTCTTGTGCACATAATAAAAGATGTATTTCAGGGAGAGAGTGATGAATATGGTCTCAGCTGGAGTCTAATCTCAGCCTGATCCCACAGGGGAGTTCTTGAGTTAGAATTGCACCACATAATTATTCACCATGAAGCAAGAGTTGGGGTTTTTTACCCCATGTCAGTAATCTTGTCATCAGTTGTCTCTCTCTCCCCTTTGGGATAGGTATAACCTCCCACATACTTCTTTGTGAGGTAGCAGCTGTAGGCCAAAGACAATTCTCTGAATAAGGTAGCAGTTGTGATCTGAGGTCAATAATAAGAAACATAAAAAAATATAAATATGCTGATAAGAACAAGCAAGGTTAATGTAAAAAATACCTGGGTACCAATCACCCAAATGAACAAATGTTGATATCCTGTCATATTTGATTCAAATTTACTTTTAAAGAAATAAAACATTGTAAATGAAGGTGTATTCACCAAGTTTACCTTCCCAAGTCTCAGAAGCAATAACTATCATGTTTTCATACTTTTGCTGTAGTATACATGGTAGTACATTTACTTTAATTTACATTAATTGTGTTGTGGTAGTTAACTCAACGTGCAATTTGCCTGGGTCACAGGGTGTCCAGGTAATTGGTCAAATAATCTTTCTGTTTGTCTGTGAGGATGTTTTGAGATTGAAATTATTATTTGAATCAGTCTACTGAGTAAAACAAATTGACCTCCCCAAGGTGGGTGGGAATCATCCAATTTGTTGAGGGCCTGAATAGAAAAAAAGGTGGAGAAAAGGAGAATTCACTCTCTCTGCCTAACTGCTTTAGTTTAAATGTCAGTCTTCTGCTCTCTGCCTGGAATTTTTATACCATTAGCACTCCTGGCTCTTAGGGTGTTGGAGTCAAACTGGAACTTTACTACTGGCTTTCCTGAGACTTCAGTTTGCAGACAGCAAATTGTGGGACTTCTCAGCCTCCATAACTACAGGAGCCAATTCTTTATAATAATATATACAGGGGACTTCCGGGGACTTCCCTGGTGGTCCAGGGGCTAAGACTCAGTGCTCCCAAGGCAGGGGGCCCACGTTTGATCCCTGGTCTCACATGCTGAAAGCTAGTGTTCACATGCTGCAACTAAACAATCCCACGTGCCACAACTAAAGAAACTGCATGCAGCAACAAAGATCCAAGATCCTGCATACCACAACAAAGATCCAGCACAGTCAATAAATAAATATTAAATATATATATATACATACATACATATATAAAACTAGTTTGGTTTCTCTGGAGAAAGAAGACTATTGTAGGTGTCATATTGCAAATATTCTTTTGTAGCTTATTGAACTTTGTGTTTTTGAGATTTATCCATATTCATTTAACTGTTGTATAACACTGAATGAATATTCTACATTTGATCCATATTTCACTATTGATCCCCTATTGATGAATAGCAAATCTCCTCTCCCAAATTTTACCATTATAAACAATGTGCCATAAACATCTATGGACTTACTTCATATGCTCCTCTATGAAAAATTTGTTTGAAAGTGGAATTGCTGGGTTATAGAGACTTGTAAGCATCTTTACTAGGTATTACCAAATTGTGGTACAAAGTGGTTATATGAATTTATACTCCCACCAGAAGCATACAAGAGGTCTCATTTTCCAAATTTTTTTCCCCAAATTAATAGGTGTAATAGTATCTCATTATTTTAATTTTCTTTTCCCTCATTACTAATAATGTTGAGCATATTTATATACATTTATTGAATTTCCCCATCTTTGAAATGCCAATTCTAATTCTTTATGCTTTTTTATCTTGGGTTGTTTGTCATTTTTATTGCTTTACAGAATTCTTCAATATAATCTGTCAGTAATATTCATTACAAATGTCCTCTCCCAATGTGTGGTTTACCTTTTAAAAAAAGTTTTATTGAGAAATAATTCACAAACCATAAAATTCATCCATTTAAAATATACAATCCACTGGGCTTTAGTTATGTTGCAAAGTTGTGTGAGCATCACTAGAATCTAATTTTAGCGTATGTTCATCTTCCCCCAAAGAAATCCTGTACTTACTAGCAGTCACTCTCCATTCCCTCCTCTCCAAGCCCCTGGCAAATAGTCTACTTTCTGTCAATATGGATTTGCTTATTTTAGATCTTTCATTAAAATGGAATCAAATAATATGTGGTCTTCTACAACTGACTTCTTTCATTTAGCATAATACTTTCAAGTTTCATTCATGTTATAACATGGATGATTAACTTGGTTATACGATATATTGTACATGTTTTGAATTTTGATTTGATCAGATGTATCAGTCTGTTTTTTAGATTTCTGATTTTTTTGTCTTACTTAAATCCTCCCTTTTCTCTGAGTTATAAATATATTCTTTAATAATTTCAAGCTTCATTTTTCATATTTAAACTATCTGCAGTTTATTTTGTATATGTCACATAAATATTTAATTCTTTTACACATTGGTAGTCAATTGTCCAGCACTACTTATTGAGTAATCTACTAATTCCTTCATTGTTTTGTAATGCCTCTTTTATTACACAGTAAGTTCTCATGCATGTTTAGGACTGTTTACTTCTCCCTGTGCCATTTTTATAGATTTATAGTAAATCTTAAGATGGAAAAGGCATTCAATTTGGTAGGGCGTGTCCTCTCCTTTTTCTTCTTTTTTGCAACTAATTTTGTTGTCAGTGACCATAGGGATCTGCTTTTTAAGTTCCATTAAAAATATCCTGTTAGAATTTTGTTTGAAATTTCACTTAATTCACAGAGTAATTTGGGAAGAATCAACATTTTAATATGTATTTGAATAAACATTGGTCATGCATGCATGCATGCTAAGTTGGTTCAGTTGTATCTGACTCTGTGCAACCCCATAGACAGCAGCCCACCAGGCTCCTCTACCCCTGTGATTCTCCAGGCAAGAATACTGGAGTGGGTTGCCACTTCCCTCTCCAACATTGGCCATATTATCTCTCATTCCATCTGTGGTACTTTGTAGTCCTCCCTTTCCCCTGCTCTGAAGTAGACCTTGAAATAAGAATTTGAGTAGCAAGTAGTCCCCCTTATCCTCATTTTTGTTTTTCAAGGTTTAAGTTACCTGTAGTCAACATCAGTCTGAAATTATGGAATGGAAAATTCTGGAATAAACAATTCATAAGTTTTAGATTGTGTGCCATTCTGAGTACTGTGATGAAATATGCTGCCCCACTCTGTCCTGCCCAGGATGTGAATCATTTCTTTGTCCAGCTTGTCCTGCCCAATAGTCTTAGTTATCAGATTGACTGTCAATGACATTGCAGGGCAATGTTCAAGTAATCACTACTTTATTTAATAATGGCCCTAAGAAGCAAGAGTAGTGATGCTGGCAAATCAGATACATCAAAGAGAAGTTATAGAAAGCTTCCTTTAAGTAAAAAAGTGAATATTCTCAACTTAATATGGAAAGAAAAAAAGTCAGATGCTGGGGTTGTTAAGACCTACAGTGAAAACAAAACTTCTGTCTGTGAAATTGTGAAGGAAAAAGAAATTTGTGCTAGTTTTTTTTTTTTTTTTTTTTTTCACACCTCATACACCCACAGCCACAGTGCATGACAAGTGCTTGGTTAAGATGGAAAAGGTATTAAACTTGTACAAGAAGGTATTTTGAGAGAGAGACCAGATTCACATAATTTTTACTATAGTATATTGTTATAATAGTTCTATTTTATTATTAGTTATTGTTGTTAGGCCATGCTCAGTGGCTCAGAGGTTAAAGCGTCTGCCTCCAAGGCGGGAGACCCAGGTTCTATCCCTGTGTCGGGAAGATCCCCTGGAGAAGAAAATAGCAATCCACTCCAGTATTCTTGCCTGGAGAATCCCATGGACGGAGAAGCCAAGTAGGTTACAGTCCACGGGGTCGCAAAGAGTCGGACACGACTGAGCGAATCTGCTATGTACCTAATTTATAAATTAAACTTTATAATAGGCATGTATGTATAGGGAAAACATAGTATATGTAGAGTTTGGTATTATCCTCACCAAGAGGAGCTTGGCAGGCTACAGTCCAAAGGGTCACAAGGGCCAGACATGACTGAGTACACAGCACATTCAGTTACAGGTATCTAACTGGGAATCTTGGAACATATCCCCCAGGGAAAAGCGGGGACAATTGTATCTTGCTTGTGAGGTAATCACAGGAAAAACCATCTGGAGACTAGGGAAGATACTCAGGGAAGGGAAAGCAGTCGATGGAGCATCCATTTTCAAGCAAGTTATGACTATGGGCAATTAGAGCTTAATCCTGGGGAACCCTGAGAAATTCTGTGGGACACATGTCTCTGAGTCATCCCACCTGATGAGTAAGAAGCTGGGCAACGACTTATGCAACAACTCCCTTCACTCACTGAGGGCTTCCAGTGGACATTAATTCCCTAGCACTTCCGGCCTGCTGACATGGATGGTGGCCAGCATGTAAGGAAATGGTAAGTGCCAATAAGCAACATCAGGATCTGCTAAATCATCAAAAAGTCTTTTGATAAGTTTGAATATAGCATGTTTTTCCTCTACTTAATTTTTTTTTTCTGTAGAAGAATCTAAAATTGTTGATGTAACTTACAGGTTTCTATACACCAGATACCAGCTCCTTTCCCAGGAAGATTGATCTCTAGCTATACTGAACCACAGTCCAACTATTCCCTTGGAAGCAGCTGAATCCTGCCAAACCCTCAGTTCTTTGCATTTGTTATTTTCTCTGCCTATAATGCTCTTCTCTTACTCTCTTCCTAGGAAACCCTTTGGAGGCAGAGTGGTTAGGAATAGTTAGAAGTTAGGAATAGTTAGAATAGAATAGAAAAAGTTAGAATCAAAACTTAGTTCTAACAGTGCTAGTATTTGCTTAGTGGGAAATGCATGATGACAGGATATAGAGAAGAGAGTGTAAAATTGAGCGGCCTTGGGTTTTTTACAAGAAAGTGCAATATTAGAAAACAAATTAAAGAGGTTCAAGAAAGCCTGAGAGATTTATTATCTAAGCTGTGATGTTACCCGTTAATGTTTCTTCATTAAATTGTAAAAGAAATATAATTAAATTGTCAAAGGAAAACTATCTACTCTGATACTTGAGCAACTTATTTGAGCAAGTTCCTTAACCTTTCTGAAGTTTGGTTTCTTTAGCTGGAAAATGGAGAGACCTATACAAAGGCCTGAAATATAGGAGGTGAGGATCATTGGGGGCCATCTTGGTGGTTGGCTATAACAAAGAATGACATGAAACGTGCTTAGAATGTAGTATTATTTTAAAAATAGCTTTTTATTATTACTCATCATTTAGACCCTCCTACACAAACATCACTTCTAGTGAGAAGCCTCCCAGATCACCACAGGTAGTTATGCAACAGTTTTGCCAAAAGAATCAAAATTGAATCTGTTCAGGCTTTTATTATTTTTCATGTTCAAGATTGTGATTAGTGGCTCTGAGGGTAGGGGAATCAATACTTCAGGTAAGGACTCATAGCTGGTCCAGGCCTTCATACTTCTTCCTGTTCCTACAGCCCCAACACCTTCTAAATAAATGAAAAAATAAAAATAAATTAGACTCATGAAAATTAAAACATTCTGTTGCATAAAAGGTATCCCTTAAGAAAATAAAAATCAAACCCTCAGAGCTGGGAGAAAAAGTTCCCAGTGCATATATATAGGAAACAAATTATATTCAAAATACCTTTAAAAATTCCTTTCACTCAGTAATAAAATATATCAACTTAATTTTAAAAAGAGGTCAAAATACTTAAAAGTCACTTCACAACAGAAGATATTCAGATGGTAAATAAGAACATGAAAAGGTGCCCAACAGCATTATCATTTGCTGTTGTTCAGTCACCGAGTCCTGTCTGACTCTTCATAACCCCACGAACAGCAGCACGCCAGGCTTCCCTGTCCTTCACTATTTTCCAGAGTTTGCCCAAGTTCATGTGCTTTGAATAGGTGATGCCATTCAACCATCTCATGCTCTGTAGTCCCCTTCTTCTGCCTTCAATCTTATCCAGTAGCAGGGTCTTTTCCAGTGAGTCAACTGTTTAGGTAGCCAAAGTATTGGAGCTTCACCTTCAGCATCAGTCCTTCCCAAAGAGTATTTAGGATTGATTCACTTTTGGATTGACTGGTTTGAGCTCCTTGCTTTCCAAAGGACTCTCAAGAGTCTTCTCCAGCACCCCAGCTTGAAAGCATCAATTCTTTGGCCCTCTGCCTTCTTTATTGTCTGGCTCTCACATCTGTACACGACTACCGGAAAGACCATAGCCTTGACTATATGGACCTCTGTCAGCCAAGTGATATCTTTGCTTTTCACACTGTCGAGGTTTGCCATAGCTTTCCTGCCAAGAAGCAATCGTCTTTTATTTCATGGCTGCAGTCACTGACTACGCTAAAACCTTTTACTGTGTGGATCCTAACAAACTGTAGACAACTCTTAAAGAGATAGGAACACCAGACCATCTTACCTGTCTCCTGAGAAACCTGTATGCAGGTCAAGAAGCAATAGTCAGAACCTTGTATGGAACGATTGACTGGCTCAGGATTGAGAAAGGAGTACAACAAGGCTGTTTATTGTCACTCTGGTTATTTAATTTACACGCAGAGCACATCATGTGAAATGCCGGGCTAAATGAATTACAAGCTGGAGACAACATTACTGCAAGAAATATCAACAACCTCAGATATATGGATGATACCACTCTAATGGTAGAAAGTGAAGAGGAACTAAATAGCCTCTTGATGAGGGTTAAGGAGGAGAGTGAAAAAGTTCGCTTAAAACTCAATATTAAAAAAAATTAAGATCATGGCATCTGGTCCCATCACTTCATGGCAAACAGAAGGGGAAAAGGGGGAAGCAGTGACAGAGTTCCTTTTCTTGAGCATTATCATTAGGGAAATACAAATTAAAACGATTATCCCACTGTATATCCAGGAGAATGAAAGTTAAGATTGATACCACCAAGTGTTGGTGAGGATATGGAGCAACTGGAATTCCTCCTGCACTGCAAGTAGGAATGTAAAATGAAAACAATTTGGAAAACGAGTTGATTGTTTCTTATGAAGCTAAATATACATGTAGCATATGACCTAGCACTTTTACTCCTAAGTGTTTATCCTAGAAAACTGAAAATATATGGTCATGCAAAGACTTATACACAAGTTTATAGGACTTCAAACATAGTAGCTTCAAATTGGAAACAACTCAAATGCCCATCTACCAGTAAATAGATACACAAATAATGTTTTGTCCAACCTATGGAAAATTACTCATGGTAAAAAGGAACAAACTACTGATATGTATAACAAAATGAATAAACCCCCAAATCATTACACTGACTTCATTTATATAAATTTGAAGAGTAGACAAAACTAATCTAAGGCCATTAAAATCAAATCAATAATTTTTTGGGGCCAAGATGGGGGATTTGACTGCAAAGCGGCCTCAGGGAACTTTTCTATGGTCATGGAAATGTCTGATATCCTAATTGGGGCAGGGGGGCGCAAAAATTCTAGAACTGTAAACATTTGTCAGAACTTATTAACTATACAGTATTTTATTATCCATTTTATTGTAAAAAATATTTTTGGAGAAAAACTTTTAAGAAGATCCTCTTAAGTGGATAACATATATTGTCTCAGATCATTTATGAGGTTTCAGTTCAGTTCAGTTCAGTTCAGTCGCTCAGTCGTGTCCGACTCTTTGCGACCCCATGAATCGCAGCACGCCAGGCCTCCCTGTTCATCACCATCTCTCGGAGTTCACTCAGACTCACATCCATCGAGTCAGTGATGCCATCCAGCCATCTCATCCTCGGTCGTCCCCTTCTCCTCCTGCCCCCAATCCCTCCCAGCATCAGAGTCTTTTCCAATGAGTCAACTCTTCGCATGAACCAGTCCTAACTGTTGCTTCCTGACCTGCATACAGATTTCTCAAGAGGCAGGTTAGGTGGTCTGGTATTCCCATCTCTTTCAGAATTTTCCACAGTTTATTGTGATCCACACAGTCAAAGGCTTTGGCATAGTCGATAAAGCAGAAGTAGATGTTTTTCTGGAACTCTCTTGCTTTTTCCATGATCCAGCGGATGTTGGCAATTTGATCTCTGGTTCCTCTGCCTTTTCTAAAGCCAGCTTGAACATCAGGGAGTTCACGGTTCACGTATTGCTGAAGCCTGGCTTGGAGGATTTTGAGCATTACTTTACTATGATGAGGTTTTAGCAAGTAAAAAACAGGTTGTCCAGTTAAATTTGAATTATATCTAATTGCTTATGCATATGTACATTAATGGAAAAGAAAAATATTGCATAGAACATGTACTTTAAAAATATGTTATTCATAGGAAATAAAAGGTATCTAAATTACACACTTTTATGTTTTTCTGACCCTTTGGTTCCCTTTAGTATTTCCTTGTTTCATGGAATTTGCTTGTAAAATTCCTTGTGCACATAATCTATGTTCATTTTCTTTGTATCAAGCTTCTACAATGGTCACATCTAACTTCTTTAGATTTTTTTGTTTATTGAATATTCATTAATGAAAAAATATAATCAGCAGTAGCATTATGAGACAATATACTGAACATACAGGGTGTGATCACTCACCTAGAGCCAGACATCCTGGAATGTGAAGTCAAGTGGGCCTTAGAAAGCATCACTACGAACAAAGCTATGGAGGTGATGGAATTCCAGTTGAACTATTTCGAATCCTGGAAGATGATGCTGTAAAAGTGCTGCACTCAATATGCCAGCAAATTTGGAAAACTCAGCAGTGGCCATAGTACTGGAAAAGGTCAGTTTTCATTCCAATCCCAAAGAAAGGCAATGCCAAAGAATGCTCAAACTACCACAAAATTGCACTCATCTCACATGCTAGTAAAGTAATGCTCAAAATTCTCCAAGCCAGGCTTCAGCAATATGTGAACCATGAACTTCCAGCTGTTCAAGCTGGTTTTAGAAAAGGCAGAGGAACCAGAGATCAAATTGCCAACATCTGCTGGATCATGGAAAAAGCAAGAGAATTCCAGAAAAACATCTATTTCTGCTTTATTGACTATGCCACAGCCTTTGACTGTGTGGATCACAATAAACTGTGGAAAATTCTGCAAGAGCTGGGAATTCCAGACCACCCGACCTGCCTCTTGAGAAACCTATATGCAGATCAGGAAGCAACAGTTAGAACTGGACATGGAACAACAGACTGGTTCCAAATAGGAAAAGGAGTCTGTCAAGGCTGTATATTGTCACCCTGCTTATTTAACTTCTGTGCAGAGTACATCATGAGAAACGCTGGGCTGGAAAAAGCACAAGCTGGAATCAAGATTGCTGGGAGAAATATCAGTCACCTCAGATATGGAGATGACACCACCCTTATGGCAGAAANATTACTTTACTAGCATGTGAGATGAGTGCAATTGTGCGGTAGTTGGAGCATTCTTTGGCATTGCCTTTCTTTGGAATTGGAATGAAAACTGACCTTTTCCAGTCCTGTGGCCACTGCTGAGTTTTCCAAATTTGCTGGCATATTGAGTGCAGCACTTTCACAGCATCATCTTTCAGGATTTGAAACAGCTCAACTGGAATTCCATCACCTCCACTAGCTTTGTTCGTAGTGATGCTTTCTAAGGCCCACTTGACTTCACATTCCAGGATGTCTGGCTCTAGATGAGTGATCACACCATCATGATTATCTGGGTCGTGAAGATCTTTTTTGTACAGTTCTTCTGTGTATTCTTGCCACCTCTTCTTAATATCTTCTGCTTCTGTTAGGTCCATACCATTTCTGTCCTTTATTGAGCCCATCTTTGCATGAAATATTCCCTTGGTATCTCCAATTTACTTGAAGAGATCTCTAGTCTTTCCCATTCTGTTTTCCTCTATTTCTTTTCATTGATGACTGAGGATGCCTTTCTTATCTCTCCTTGCTATTCTTTGGAACTCTGCATTCAGATGCTTATATCTTTTCTTTTCTCCTTTGCTTTTCATTTCTCTTCTTCTCACAGCTATTTGTTAGGCCTTCCAGACGCCATTTTGCTTTTTTGCATTTCTTTTCCATGGGGATGGTCTCGATCCCTGTCTCCTGTACGATGTCACGAACCTCCGTCCATAGTTCATCAGGCACTCTATCTATCAGATCTAGTCCCTTAAATCTATTTCTCACTTCCACTGCATAATCATAAGGAATTTGATTTAGGTCATACCTGAATGGTCTAGTTGTTTTCCCTACTTTCTTCAATTTAAGTCTGAATTTGGCAATAAGGTGTTCATGATCTGAGCCACAGTCAGCTCCTGGTCTTGTTTTTGTTGACTGTATGAGCTTCGCCATCTTTGGCTGCAAAGAATATAATCACTCTGATTTCAGTGTTGACCATCTTGTAGTGATGTTTTGCATATGTTTTCAATGAATTATTATCCTAAAGAAAGTGTCTTTTTAAAAAATCTTCTTCTGTAATTCTGACATACCCTACTAATTCATTGACTTTATAGGTGGTTTTGTAGAAACCGTCTGTTAGGAGTTTTGTGATTATGTATGCATGTATGTATAATGATTTATTTAATGCAAAATGTTTTTCATTGGTAGAATTATTTTTTGAAAGTAGGAAAATATTTCTTACTTTTAATGTTACAAATATTGTACAGCTATTTCACTGGTGAAAAATATTCACTGCAGTTTTCCATCCCCACTTCCAATTCAATTCCTATTCAGAGTGAAACATTGTTAAAAATTTGATGAGAAGAGGGGAAGGGATAAATTGGGTGATTTGGATTGACACATACACACGACTATATAAAAATAGATGACTAGTAAGGACCTACTGTACAGCACAGGGAACTCAACACTCTGTGATGGCCTATGTGTGAAAAGAATCTAAAAAGAGTGGATATATGTATATGTGTAACTGACTCAAGTTGCTGTACACCTGAAATCAACTCAACATTGTAAATCAACTATACTCCGACAAAAACTTTTTAAAAATTAATGTATACCATTGATGCTTTTGAACTGTGGTTTTGGAAAAGACTTTTGAGAGTCCCTTGGACTGCAAGAAGATCCAACCAGTCCATCCTAAAGGAAATCAGTTTTGAATAGTCATTGGAAGGACTGATACTGAAGCTGAAACTCCAGTACTTTGGCCACCTGATGCGAAGAACTGACTCACTGGAAAGACCCTGATGCTGGGAAAGATTGAAGGCAGGAGGAGAAGGGGATGACAGAGGATGAGATGGTTGGATGGCATCACCAACTCAATGGACATAAGTTTCAGCAAGTTCCAGGAGATGGTAAAGGACAGGGAAGCCTGGCATGCTGCAGTCCATGGGGTCGCTAAGAGTAGGACACGACTGAGCAAATTCTAACCCTTTACCTATGCATTCACATTTAAACATATGTACTGTAAACAATGTTCAAACATAATTGTGATCATGATTAACACACTGCTTTGCTACGTGCTATATTTTATTTTTATGATTGACTTGGATAACATTTTAGGGCTCCACAGTGTGCTTATAACAAATTGATCGATATACTACCTATTTTAATAAATGTGTTACTAATTAATGTTTATTTTGATTAGCAATTTTTGCTACCTTATTTTTCCTGTCATCTTATTAATTTTTAAACAAATACCTCATCATTCAATATCTGTTTATTTTGATGTATTCCTTTTTTTTGAGTTTATTCACATTTATTATTTCAATTATCTTATATATTAATTATAATTAGAACAGAAAGGGTCTGTAATTATTGACTTCTTGAGACCTGACTCTGAAAAATATTTTCAATATTGGGGATTTCTTTTATTCTTTGGTCTGTGAGCAAAGTTCCCTACAGAACCCAAGAGGGAAAGGAGTTTGAGAAATACAGAATTCCTAGTCTCTAGCATGCAACAGGGTATGTTACAAAGGGGTTAGAACAGAGTTGAGAGGAAACCTGCCACATTTGACACGTCATAGTTTATTTCTTCTCCTGCATTTTCTTAGTCCTATCCTTCTAGAATCTCTATTAGACAAGTAGTGGAAATCATAACTATACCTTTTGTGCTTCGGCTTTTCTTTCATATTTTCCACCTCTAGGTCTTCTGGTGTTAAATTTTAGAGACGACTTTAGTTTGATCTTCCAACTCATTAATTCAGTCTTCAAAATATATCTATTTTGTGCTTCAACTCATATATATCAAGCTGTATCATTTAGATGATCACATATATCAATCAGGGTTTCAATCAATCTGGCTAGATTAGGTAGAAAATTTTTAATAGATTAAATTCAGTTCAGTCTCTCGGTCATGTCCGACTCTTTGTGACCCCATGAATCACAGCACACCAGGCCTCCCTGTTCATCACCATCTCTCGGAGTTCACTCAGACTTACATCCATCGAGTCCGTGATGCCATCCAGCCATCTCATCCTCGGTCGTCCCCTTCTCCTCCTGCCCCCAATCCCTCCCAGCATCAGAGTCTTTTCCAATGAGTCAACTCTTCGCATGAGGTGGCCAAAGTACTGGAGTTTCAGCTTTAGCATCATTCCTTCCAAAGAAATCCCAGGGCTGATCTCCTTCAGAACAGACTGGTTGGATCTCCTTGCAGTCCAAGGGTTAGATTAAATTAGATGTTTACAAAATCATCTGAAGATCAGGAGGAGCAGTCTGTAATTGGGAAGTGCTGGAACAACTTCCAGAACATGATGGAACTGGCCAGCCTGGGGGCTACCGCTTCTGCTCCTGTGAAGAATCTGCCACCCCGAGTGCTGGCTCCATGGCTAACTGCCTCAGCCCCAGTCCAGGGATAAAGTGCCATTACATTACATCTCTGCTGGCTACAGGACCCTGCAGCCTCAGCCCCAAATAGACGTCACACGCTGCTTCTGAGGTCCCCCGAAGCCAGAGTATAGATACTTGGAACTTGGCGAGAGCTGCCTCAGAAAAGCCAAGTGCCTCCCTGACTGTACTTGCCAGCAGACACAACAAGACCAACTCAAGTGTGGCCTCCACCTTGGCATGTTCTCTTCTGCCCTCCAAACCTCACACACAACATTCTCCTTTTAAGAAGTGAGCAAAGAGTCCCCCACAGAACCCGAGAGGGAAAGGAGTTTGAGAAATACAGACTTCCTAGTCTCTAGCACACACTAGGGTTTGGTACAAAGGGGTTAGAACAGAGTTGAGAGGAAACCTGCCACATTTGACACTTTATAGTTTTACTTTTGGGGGGCTTCCCTGGTGGGCCCAGATGGTAAAGAATCAGTCTGCAATGCGGGAGACCAAGTTAGACCCCTGGGTCAGAAAGATCCCCTGGAGAAGGAAATAGCAACCCACTCCAGTATTTTTAATTTCGGGCTTCCCAGGCGGCTCTAGTGGTAAAGAATACGCTTGCCAATACAGGAAATGCAAGAGACGAGAGTTCGATCCTTGGGTCAGAAAGATCCCCTGGAGTAGGAAATGGCAACCCTCTTCAGAGGTTCTTGCCCCCAAAATTCCACGGACAGAGGAGCTTGGTAGGCTACAGTCCATGGGGCAGCAAAGAGTTGGACACGACTGAGCACACACACATTTTTAATTTTATGGGTTTATTTCTCTTTCTTAGTAGCTTAATTTTATTTTATAGATGCAATATCTTCTCAACTCTAAGTACATTAAATGCCAATTTTAAAGTTTGGTTTTCATCAAATGTTTGGCAAGTTTGGTTTATTTGTTCATATTTGTACTTGATCATTCCAATTTGCCTTTGGGCAAGGTAGGTGCTGATTGCATAGGCAAACTTACTTCTGACTTGTGCATGTGTACGTGTGTTTGTGTGTTGCATATGCACAGAATATGTATAATTTGAGATATATGAGTGGCATGTTTTTAGATTCTATATGTCTTGGAGCACTATCTTGATACCTAGGTCAGAATTTTCAATGCAGACTTTACCCTAGGAGCAAATCTTAGTCCTTATTTTTTTTTTTTCCTCCCTTAACTGTCCTTATGGCCTTCCCTTGCTTATTTTTCTAGTGTCAGTATTCACTAGGGACTTCCTCTCAGCTGAACTCTTTAATTTGTTAAAAAGAAAGTGAAGATTTTTTAACCTTCGTTTAACATGAATAGTTGAAAGCAAAAAGAACTAATTTTGCTAAATACTCCAAGGAAGTATTTTAAATCACGTTTATAGAGCTTAAACTATTTAGAGACATTAACATGACTCCCAAATTACAAAGAATCTTAGAAAAAAATCATATGAACACAAAACTCACTGGGGAGTTGATTTCTTGCATACTTTCCTATGGAATGTATGTTCTGGTTCAAATATTCCCCCTTTGTTGAAATTATCTACAGGCCTTCAAAAATGTCTCTCTATGGGTTTACTAATGACATGATGACACTCATGTCCATCTGGGTTTGATACCAAATGCCAACATCAAGTACACTTCCAGAACATAAAATGAGCACGTGCTTTTAACAAGTTTGGGGGTTGCTGAGGAACATGTGTGGATGTCTCAACAACAATTTAAAAGGAAAAAAAACATCATTAGCTTACTTGTTTAAGAGAAGTGATGATGTGTAATTGAATTCAACCTGTTCAAACACACTTTACAAAGCTCTGGGCAGCAGAAGTCTGCTTCTAAGAGTTTTGGGATAGATGAAATGATAGAAGACAGAAAAAGAAAAATTATTTTGCTAAACAAAACTTTCCAGTTCTTTGGAGAGCTGGCTAACATATAAGCAGTCACAGCAGACTGGAATATGTAAAATAAGGGTCCTGGACTTTTAAAAACATAATTAATTAGGAAAGAGAAAATAAACAAGATCAAATGCAGTCTATTCTTACTTAGTAATAACAATAACTTCAGACAAATGGGCTACATTGATTTTACAATAAGTTGAGGATTTTTCAAATACTCCTTCAAATTTTCTTTTTTCTTCTGGATAAGAAATTATACCAAATTTTTGGCTACATCAAGTTTGGCTTCATATCTATGCTTATACTTCAGATAGTGATTTTTGTCAGAGTGATGATGTTATTTTAATTTATTTGTTAGTCTTATAAACCCATTATGACTACTCCACATGTACCCTCCCTACTCAATAGATGTTTAAATGAACTCCAGTTTTCTAAACTTCTGAATTCTATGTCAATAAAATCAAAGTCTTGATTCATATAAATTCTGTCTCATTTGGTACAGATTTAATTGATGAGCCATTTATATATTTTATTGACAAATCAAGAAGATTTATTGTTTGAAAAAGACACCTACTTCCAAAAAATGTATTGGGATAAAAAAAAGATGTCCTTCCTGTAAATACAGAGAACTACTTTGGCCATTTCTTGCTATCCTATACACAATGCTGTTTGATTTTCAAAAAAAAAAAAAAGAATCCTTTGAAAAATTTAATATAGTTTTAAGAATAAACCTCTAAACTCTAGAAAAATTCCTTTGTTCATGGAAACCTGCCTTTCATAAATCTAGCTGTTGAGTGACAGAAAATAGCTTCTCAGTTTATGACGTCAAAGACTCGCTATAATGATTTTTGTCATCTATTTAATGACAATCTAAATTTTGGAAATATAAACTTTTTTCACTTGTGTTAAGTGGAATTTCATCATGTAGATATTCACATGGATATCAACATTTGTGCATACAGGTCAAGTAAACATTTATATAGATCCTACAATTTAATATGTTATGATAGGTTTTCGCATTCGTCTTGTATAATGAAGTGTTAAGATTAAAATATTTTAAAATTTTAAAACAACAGTTTTCTCCTCTAATTTGATATATTCTGCAAGTTAAGAGAACAATAGATTAGAAAATAACACTTCACATGGATTGTCAATAATCTCTTAAAGAAATGTCTGCCGACTTTAATGAGTAGCTTATAAATAAACAAATCAGTGATACTGTTAGACCCAAATGTGAAATATGAAACCAATATACATTGTAATGATTAGTGTAGAAGTCACAATCATATTTTAGTCAGTCTTTAGAATAAGGTGATCTGAAAGTTATTTCTGTAAATAGTGATTGACCAAAGTGATTTCTCCATAGCCATTCCAATACTAGGTGAATGTTTCATCTATTTGAAAATAATGGAATAACTATTTCTGCTAATTTGACCATATTGGTTCTTTGCACTGGATTGCAAGATCCAGATCAGGTTGGAAAGCTCTAAAGGGGTATCAAGCTCTTTGTAGGGCCATGAAAATAGTAGGTGACTCAGTAAGTTGAAATTGAAAGTGTTAGTTACTCAACTGTGTCCATCTCTTGCAACCTCATGGACTGTAGCCCGCCAGGCTCCTCTGTCCATGGAATTCTTCAGGCAAGACTACTGGAGTGGATTGTCATTTTCTTCTCCAGATGGTCTTCCCAACCTAGGGATCAAATCTGGGTCTCCCACGTTGCAGGTGGATGCTTTACCATCTGAGTCACCAGTGGAAGAAATGGAAGCTACTTTTCATGATAAATTTTCGTGCTTCCACCACTTTTAGAGCCTCCTTCTTCCATTTAAGTGCCATCTCATCTGAGACACTTTCCTTGCTCAATTCCAAAGGAGGTGACTCTTTTCTGTAATATATCATCTCTCAACATACAAATTTCTATCAAAACATTTGTCACCTGTACCTTAATAGTGTCAATACATCCAACCACAAGAGGCAATCTTGTGGGATGTAGGGACTATGTGTGCTGAGAAGTTTATGGTACCTAACAGGTGGTCAATAAATGTTGAAGCAAAACAAAACAAAACAAAACACCAAGGCAATCAGAAACCAGTTCCTTCCAGCTATGACTCAGTGGTTGACTCATCTTACTGGGTACATGATAGACACATATTAGTCACTAATTTTACAAGCTTAATTTTTGGAAATTTGGGATGTATAAATATATTACTGACTCATTAAAAAGAGGCTTTATCTCCCACTGTTGAAACTATGTGGCTGCTATTGTAATCCCCTTTCATATAACCTTTTGGTTTTTCAGCCACTTCATATATTGCATTTTCATGGATTTATTACTTCCCGTGTGTGTGTGTGTGTGCATGCTTCAGGCATGTCTGACTCTGTGCGACCCTATGGATCATAGTCCTCCCAGCTCCTCCATCCAAGGAATTCTCTAGGCAAGCATCCTAGAGTGGGTTGTCATGCCCTCTTCCAGGGGATCTTCCATGACTCAGGGATCAAATCCAGGGTCTCTTATGTCTCCTGAATTCTCAGGTAGGTTCTTTACTGCTAACATGACCGGCGAAGCTCATTACCTCCCATAATCCTGCCTTATTCTAAGCTTTCTTTTTTAAGCTCTTTTTTTTTTTTTATGATTCCCACTTTTCCAAATTTCTGCCTTTGTGTTTTGTTCTGCTTTTACACCTACTCTCCTTTATAACAATTTTCTGGCTCTGGGTCTTCAGTTTACACCAAAATTAACTTCTCACGTCTAAAGTGCCAAATGCCCTATCTTCAATCTTAGAAGCCATTTTTATCCAGCTCTCCAGTAATACAGCATCTCAACTCACTGCCTTTTCAAGTATCCCAGGACTGACAGATCACTTCTCTTAATGACCACAGATTTATGAGTCAGCCAGCTGTGGCAAAGGGGATAGTCTGTAGCTGCAAAACTAACCAGGTCATAAGGAGATCAAACTCATGGCCTTAGTCATGGTCTTTGAAGAAATAAATATTAATAAATTGGTGCAACAGTCACTAACACATCCGTTATTTTAACTTATACAGCAAATTTGGATTACATGTTTTCAAGCATGCAAACATTTTCATCTACATTTTACATGATAAGCAAATTATTATCATAGCTGAACACTATATATAATTAAGTCATGTGTTAAAGAATAGCTTCACTATGACAGCAATATAATTATATGTAATTACTATATTTGTTTGGGGGAATATATCATATTTTTGCAATTGATGTTAGATACAGATGTTTCTGGCTATTCAGGTGACATGTCTCACTGAAAAAGTATTTAAATGTACAATTTGCATATTTAAAATATTTAATTTGTTGTTATTATCATTCAGTCACTCAGTTGTGTCCCGCTTTTTGCGACCCCATGGACTGCAGCATGCCAGGCTTCCCTGTCCTTCACTATCTCCCAGAGTTTGCTCAATGGACTTTTGTCCACTGAGTAAGTGATGCCATCCAACCATCTCATCCTCTGTCACCCCCTTTGCCTCCTGCTCTCAATCTTTTCCAGCATCAGCGTCTTTTCTAATGAGTCAGTTCTTTGCATCAGGTGGCTAACGTATTGGAATTTCAGCTTCAGCATCAGTCCTTCCAATGAATATCCAGGGTTGATTTCCTTTAGGACTGACTGGTTGGATCTCCTTGCAGTTCAAGGAAGTTTCAGGAGTCTAACAATATTTTGACAAAAGATGATTGCCATCTAAGTGAATTGTTTTTATGGCAGATTTTTCAATAAATTTATAGAATCTTATTATTCATAACATTCAGAGGTGATTTGGACCAATTAATATTTATCACATCCTACAGTGTTAAAGCCTTTGACTGTGTGGATCACAATAAACTGTGGAAAATTCTGAAAGAGATGGGAATACCAGACCACCTGACCTGCCTCTTGAGAAATCTGTATGCAGGTCAGGAAGCAACAATTAGAACTGGACATGGAACAACAGACTGGTTCCAAATAGGAAAAGGAGTCCATCAAGGCTGTCTACTGTCACCCTGCTTATTTAACTTAAATGCAGAGTACATCATGAGAAACGCTGGGCTGGAAGAAGTACAAGCTGGAAGCAAGATTGCCGGGAGGAATATCAATAACCTCAGATATGCAGATGACACCGCCCCTATGGCAGAAATTGAAGAGGAACTGAAAAGCCTTTTGATGAAAGTGAAAGAGGAGAGTGAAAAAGTTGGCTTAAAGCTCAACATTCAGAAAATGAAGATCATGGCATCTGGTCCCATCACTTCATGGGAAATAGATGGGGAAACAGTGGAAACAGTGCCAGACTTTATTTTTTTTCACTTGTGTTAAGTGGAATTTCATCATGTAGATATTCACATGGATATCAACATTTGTGCATACAGGTCAAGTAAACATTTATATAGATCCTACAATTTAATATGTTATGATAGGTTTTCGCATTTGTCTTGTATAATGAAGTGTTAAGATTAAAATATTTTAAAATTTTAAAACAACAGTTTTCTCCTCTAATTTGATATATTCTGCAAGTTAAGAGAACAATAGATTAGAAAATAACACTTCACATGGATTGTCAATAATCTCTTAAAGAAATGTCTGCCGACTTTAATGAGTAGCTTATAAATAAACAAATTAGTGATACTGTTAGACCCAAATGTGAAATATGAAACCAATATACATTGTAATGATTAGTGTAGAAGTCACAATCATATTTTAGTCAGTCTTTAGAATAAGGTGATCTGAAAGTTATTTCTGTAAATAGTGATTGACCAAAGTGATTTCTCCATAGCCATTCCAATACTAGGTGAATGTTTCATCTATTTGAAAATAATGGAATAACTATTTCTGCTAATTTGACCATATTGGTTCTTTGCACTGGATTGCAAGATCCAGATCAGGTTGGAAAGCTCTAAAGGGGTATCAAGCTCTTTGTAGGGCCATGAAAACAGTAGGTGACTCAGTAAGTTGAAATTGAAAGTGTTAGTTACTCAACTGTGTCCATCTCTTGCAACCTCATGGACTGTAGCCCGCCAGGCTCCTCTGTCCATGGAATTCTTCAGGCAAGACTACTGGAGTGGATTGTCATTTTCTTCTCCAGGTGGTCTTCCCAACCTAGGGATCAAATCTGGGTCTCCCNCCATGAAAACAGTAGGTGACTCAGTAAGTTGAAATTGAAAGTGTTAGTTACTCAACTGTGTCCATCTCTTGCAACCTCATGGACTGTAGCCCGCCAGGCTCCTCTGTCCATGGAATTCTTCAGGCAAGACTACTGGAGTGGATTGTCATTTTCTTCTCCAGGTGGTCTTCCCAACCTAGGGATCAAATCTGGGTCTCCCACGTTGCAGGTGGATGCTCTACCATCTGAGTCACCAGTAGAAGAAATGGAAGCTACTTTTCATGATAAATTTTTGTGCTTCCACCACTTTTAGAGCCTCCTTCTTCAGTTTAAGTGCCATCTCGTCTGAGACACTTTCCTTGCTCAATTCCAAAGGAGGTGACTCTTTTCTGTAATATATCATCTTTCAACATACAAATTTATATCAAAACATTTGTCACCTGTACCTTAATAGTGTCAATACATCCAACCACAAGAGGCAATCTTGTGGGATGTAGGGACTATGTGTGCAGAGAAGTTTATGGTACCTAACAGGTGGTCAATAAATGTTGAAGCAAAAAAAACCAAAAAACAAAAAAACCACCAAGGCAATCAGAAAACAGTTCCTTCCAGCTATGACTCAGTGGTTGACTCATCTTACTGGGTACATGATAGACACATATTAGTCACTAATTTTACAAGCTTAATTTTTGGAAATTTGGGATGTATAAATCTATTACTGACTCATTAAAAAGAGACTTTATCTCCCACTGTTGAAACTATGTGGCTGCTATTGTAATCCCCTTTCATATAACCTTTTTGTTTTTCAGCCACTTCATATATTGCATTTTCATGGATTTATTACTTTCTGTGTGTGTGTGTGCATGCTTCAGGCGTGTCTGACTCTGTGCGACCCTATGGATCATAGTCCTCCCAGCTCCTCCATCCAAGGAATTCTCTAGGCAAGCATCCTAGAGTGGATTGTCATGCCTTCTTCCAGGGGATCTTCCATGACTCAGGGATCAAATCCAGGGTCTCTTATGTCTCCTGAATTCTCAGGTGGGTTCTTTACTGCTAACATGACCGGCGAAGCTCATTACCTCCCATAATCCTGCCTTATTCTAAGCTTTCTTTTTTAAGCTCTCTCTCTCTCTTTTTTTTTTTTTTTATGATTCCCCTTTTTCCAAATTTCTGCCTTTGTATTTTGTTCTGCTTTTATACCTACTCTCCTTTATATCAATTTTCTGGCTCTGGGTCTTCAGTTTACACCAAAATTAACTTCTCACGTCTAAAGTGCCAAATGCCCTATCTTCAATCTTAGAAGCCATTTTTATCCAGCTCTCCGGTAATACAGCATCTCAACTCACTGCCTTTTCAAGTATCCCAGGACTGACAGATCACTTCTCTTAATGACCACAGATTTATGAGTCAGCCAGCTGTGGCAAAGGGGATAGTCTGTAGCTGCAAAACTAACCAGGTCATAAGGAGATCAAACTCATGGCCTTAGTCATGGTCTTTGAAGAAATAAATATTAATAAATTGGTGCAACAGTCACTAACACATCCGTTATTTTAACTTATACAGCAAATTTGGATTACATGTTTTCAAGCATGCAAACATTTTCATCTACATTTTACATGATAAGCAAATTATTATCATAGCTGAACACTATATATAATTAAGTCATGTGTTAAAGAATAGCTTCACTATGACAGCAATATAATTATATGTAATTACTATATTTGTTTGGGGGAATATATCATATTTTTGCAATTGATGTTAGATACAGATGTTTCTGGCTATTCAGGTGACATGTCTCACTGAAAAAGTATTTAAATGTACAATTTGCATATTTAAAATATTTAATTTGTTGTTATTATCATTCAGTCGCTCAGTTGTGTCCCGCTTTTTGCGACCCCATGGACTGCAGCATGCCAGGCTTCCCTGTCCTTCACTATCTCCCAGAGTTTGCTCAATGGACTTTTGTCCACTGAGTAAGTGATGCCATCCAACCATCTCATCCTCTGTCACCCCCTTTGCCTCCTGCTCTCAATCTTTTCCAGCATCAGCGTCTTTTCTAATGAGTCAGTTCTTTGCATCAGGTGGCTAACGTATTGGAATTTCAGCTTCAGCATCAGTCCTTCCAATGAATATCCAGGGTTGATTTCCTTTAGGACTGACTGGTTGGATCTCCTTGCAGTTCAAGGAAGTTTCAGGAGTCTAACAATATTTTGACAAAAGATGATTGCCATCTAAGTGAATTGTTTTTATGGCAGATTTTTCAATAAATTTATAGAATCTTATTATTCATAACATTCAGAGGTGATTTGGACCAATTAATATTTATCACATCCTACAGTGTTAAAGCCTTTGACTGTGTGGATCACAATAAACTGTGGAAAATTCTGAAAGAGATGGGAATACCAGACCACCTGACCTGCCTCTTGAGAAATCTGTATGCAGGTCAGGAAGCAACAATTAGAACTGGACATGGAACAACAGACTGGTTCCAAATAGGAAAAGGAGTCCATCAAGGCTGTCTACTGTCACCCTGCTTATTTAACTTAAATGCAGAGTACATCATGAGAAACGCTGGGCTGGAAGAAGTACAAGCTGGAAGCAAGATTGCCGGGAGAAATATCAATAACCTCAGATATGCAGATGACACCGCCCCTATGGCAGAAATTGAAGAGGAACTGAAAAGCCTTTTGATGAAAGTGAAAGAGGAGAGTGAAAAAGTTGGCTTAAAGCTCAACATTCAGAAAATGAAGATCATGGCATCTGGTCCCATCACTTCATGGGAAATAGATGGGGCAACAGTGGAAACAGTGGTAGTCTTCAATTTTGGGGGCTCCAAAATCACTGCAGATGGTGACTGCAGCCATNGACACAACTGAGCGACTGAACTGAACAGTGTTAAAATTGCTCTCAGGGGTATAAAAATGTGTGGGAATCAGATTTCGACCTTACAAAGTTTACAGTCCTTCTGTGGAACCGAGGTATATACATGGGCAAAGGCAAAAAGAGAAGACAAGATATAATTTTGGGGGGATACCATTCAACCCGCTATAGATGGCTAACTAGTGTTTGCAGAGGTAAAGGGCTCTGATTAAATTTCTTCAAGGATTTGGTAAGTCACAAGTGAATTACTAGATATTGAGATCTGTCTAAAAACTGGGCAAGTTCAAAAAATAATTTGAACATGGATTGCCAGATAATATACTTCTAGAGGAAAGATTAGCCAGAGGATCCCTGGTGTGTATGCTCCAATAAACAACAACAGCAATAAAACAACTCTGAATTTATGAGTGCTTACTATATGCCAGGCAGTCTACAAGTGTTTGACATGTTCATTAGTATTTGAAAATTTCACCAAGACCCTAAAATGTGGATGAAATTATTAGAATCACTTAGATGAAGATATTGCACCTCAAACTTGTTACACCACTGGCCCCCAGTCATATAACTGGTGAGTAATTTCACTGGACTTGAAACCTGGACAATCTAAATTCACTAGGCCATGTGCATTTCCAAATACAATACTGATGTTAGGAAGGGATACACCAAGAAGAGGAGTTTAAGGACAGCTTTGGAAATTTGTGAAAGCCAGGTATGGGAATCTGATTTCTAATCTGTAAGGAATGGGGTCACTGAAGTTTTATAGAGGATGTGTTACATGATAGAAACACAGAAATGGGAAGATTGCACCAATGGTTAGTGTCCAGAAGACACTGAAGAATGAGGGATTTTTTTTTTTTGATTGGAGATTGGAGTATAATTGTTTTACAATGATATGTTAATTTCTACTGTACAATAAAGTGAATCAGCTATATGTGCATATATGTATATATATATTCAGTTCAGTCGCTTAGTCGTGTCCAACTCTTTGTTACTCCATGAACCACAGCACGGCAGGCCTCCCTGTCCATCACCAACTCCCAGAGTCTACCCAAACCCATGTCCATTGAGTCGGTGATGCCATCCAACCATCTCATCCTCTGTCTTTCCCTTCTCCTCCTGTCTTCAATCTTTCCCAGCATCAGCGTCTTTTCCAGTGAGTCAGTTCTTTGCATCAAGTGGCCAAAGTATTGGAGTTTCAGCTTCAGCATCAGCCCTTCCAATGAATATGCAGGACTGATCCCCTCCCTCTTGAGCCTTGCTCTCACGTCATCACAGAGCACTGAGATGAGTTCCTTGCACTATATATTATAGCAGGTTCCTACTAGCTATCTATGTTTCACATGGTAGTGAATACATGTCAATCCCAATCTCTCAATTTCTCCCACCCTTCCCTTTCCCCCCTGGGCCCACATGTCTGTTCTCTATGCCTGTCTGTATCTCTGTTCCTGTCCTGCAAATAGATTCATCCGTACCATTTTTCTAGATTCCACATATATGTTAGTATATGATATTTATTTTTCTCTTTCTTACTTATGAGGATCTTGTTGCAATCTGCTAAGAAGACATTTGCAAGAAGAATCTTTGCAGTCAATAATATCTTTGCAGTCAAGAATCGATAACTTCCTGAACCAGGACAGGGGTAATTATGATTCATTTCAAACATACTCTTGGAGGGAATCATCTTGGCTGTGCAGAGATCCCTCTTTCTCTTCTCTCTTTCTCTTTCTAGAACATAAAGAGTCTCTGTATGCAGTTAAGAAAAAGTATGAAACATTATCATAGAGCAATGGCGTGATTTACTCTGTGGACAATTTTACTTCCTTAAAAGTTGTACTTTTTGTCACCTAGATGGAAACAACGCAGTCCTCCCATTCCCACCCAAAGGATTTAGCTGTAATACACTATCAAGAAAATCATGAGTGATCCCTTCCCATATAATTACAGGGTGTGCCAAGGTACAGATGTCTCGGTGCAAAGCAAGGGTAGCCTGCAATTAGCCAGAAGAATTCTGCAGCAAATGTGGTTAGAGGCAAAAGGTTTACTCTAAATTTGACAGCTTGAGCTATAGTTAAAAATAGTTTGTTGGGTATTTTTTTTTTTCCTTTTGGTCTTTGTCAGGACATTTTTGCTTCATCTGAGTGTTTTCTGCAATATATTGAGTGTTACAGCCATGGATGCCATATGTAAAAGCTGTTTTTGCTTTGGATTGGTTCCCCCCCACCGCCCCACTCAAAATGGTCTGAATAATCCATTATGAAAATATCTCTGCATTTTCCCTGCATCTGGAAGGTATGTGTATGAATTTATAATGCTTATGTGAGGCATAAGTCAGTGGCTAATCCATCTGATTGTAAATCATGGGACTATGTACCATGACCACATTAAAACTTAACCACAAATAAAAAGGGAGAATAAGTTCTAACCTATAATTGTGGCTCTTAGAATCAAGACTCTCGCAAGTCTCTAGTCCTAAATGTGTCACATGTAAGAGATGCTTATCATATAAGTTAATGTCTAACATGTGCAATGCATGAAGTGGCAGGTTAGCAGCATTTGAGATGCTGATTTTATGGAAAGGCAGGAAAGGATCACTACATACTCAATGCAAAAGCATTAGAGCTGACCACGTAACATATACTGAAATCAAAGATCTTTACTTCACAAAACTCAATAAATTTCCTGCATGTCAGAATCAGCAATGTACTTTAGAACACTGTGGAGTATACATTTGAATTCAATATTAAGTTGAACTTTTTTTTTCATGAGATTAAGGTGCTTTTCTGTAGGAAAATAATTTAAAATACAGGCTGACAAACATCACCATGTTTGGTATTTCAGGTTAAACTAATGCTTCCACCGTTAGGCATGCAAATACCTTCACAAAGGTCATCCAGGGTAGCAGCATATTAGGATCTATGAGTGCCAAATTCCTTCTTCAAATAGAATTCTGATTGGTAACCAATGAATATGGTTTTGTCATAATTGTGAACATATGGATCTTAGGAAATTTTAATGGCCAAATTAATTGGTTTGACTCAATACTTCAGCGTTTCAGTATCAAAATGAAAATACAGGAATGCAGTCTTATGAACTTTTCAATATTTACATTCAGAAACCTTTAATAGATGCATACAATTTTTTTAGGTTCCATATTATAGAACAAAGTGTCAATTTCCCCCTTTGTTTTCTTTGCTCCTGACTGACAGTGTTTAAATTCCTTGCAATCCATGGGCAGTTTCTCTTCCTGGGTTTTTGTTTTTGACATTTGCATGAAAACTTTTGAAATAGGGCAATTCCTACCAATGAGGTTCCCCCTAACTACATCCCACCCTCAACCCTGACTTTTAATTGTGATGCAGTGAAATGGGGTATATTTTCATTTTAATCCAAGATGTATAATTACTGAACTGAGGCTCCCTGGTATGTAAGCTTTGAAACATCAGAAAAAAATCTCATTAGTGCATTCCTAAGTATTTTCACATTATATTTGATTCAGTATCTTGCTGCCATAGGGAAGTTCTTCAAGGACATTTTCACAACTCCAGACTCTAATACAGGGTCTGCTACAAAGTAAATGTTCAATAAATACCTAATAAATTGAAGTTAAGTGACATGGTTTTAGAAAGCAAGCAAAGAGTCTTTTTCTGATAATGTAAACAGAGGCATAAGATGAAGAATTATGAATTAATTTCTTTAACAGGACTTGATGCTAAATAATATCATTGGCAGTGTGCTAACCAACGACTGTGTGCTAATGACTGACACACAGAATGTATTCAATAAATAGTCATTTTCAATCATTAAATCAATCAGCATGATTTGACTTGCCTCATTTTTAAGAATACACAGAGAGAAGTGAGTGCACAGCCTCCTGAAGTTGCTATTTGGTATTTTACTTTTCTGGCATTTAAGACTTCCTTCATATATCTGATTTATTATTATTTTACAGGTTATTAATTACTACAATTCTCCCCAAGAATGTTATGGAATTCTTGAGTGCAGAGATTATTATATTTGTCTGAATTCTCAGAGCTTTTAGCATATTACTATCCACTGAATAGGTATTCAAAGATTATTTCCTAAAGGTAATTCTGCTTTACTTTAAAATCATTTATTTTATGAATTAAAGATATTTAGTCCTTGCTTTAATGAAGCATTATAATTCAGTGGAAAGACCTTATTTATATCACTTTTCCTCTGAATGTTTGTGGTTTTTTTCTTTTTTAAAATGTGTGATGACCAAAGTTGCACTCTGGTAAGAGAGTTACAAGGAGCATAGTGAAGACATGTAAATGTAATTTTTCTGTCTCTTAATATCATCTATAATGGATCCCATTCTTAAGACGTCTTTAATATATACAACCTACATATTACACCCTGAAATTTCTGTTTGTGTTCTCAAAATGAAAAATTTTAATAATGCCAGTGTAAAGTTTAGCTGCTCTGTATTTTAGTTTCTTGTCTCTATAAAATGGAAATGATCATAATGGAATGACTGGAAAGATTAAGTGATAAGATAATAAATTTTCAAACAAGGCAGCTCTCATTTCTTTACATCATATTTTCTGTGAGTTTGACTATTCTCAGTTTTTCAAGGTTATCTGGAATATAATAATGCTCTAAAATAGTATTGTTCCTTGAAAATGTCTAGAGACCAATTATATAAATAAAGGCGATAAGGAGTATGTGTAATAATAGCAAATCAGTAGAAATAGTGTTGAAACGGGAGAAGAATGAAATTAATAAATAGTTATATGTTTAAATTTATGTAGTATCTTAATGAAAATTTCACAAACCACAACAGAAGTCTGTAACTATATGGATAAGAACAAAGTAACCTTTCTTAAGTTCAGTCATATTTGCTAATATACTGACAATATATATGCCTCCATTAGGCTCACAAATTGATTAGCAATGCAATTAGGAATTAGCAATTCCTAATTAGCAATTAGGTATTTTTCCTAATATTTGTAATGAGTCTGCTGTTAGATATACAGGTAAAAAACAGATCAGCAAACTCTCATTTATCTAGCCAAGCTATGAGTACTCTAGTTAATTGAATATTTTGGTTATAAGAGTGTTATTGCCTCACAATTTATACATAAATGATCAATGTTCAAGAGATTATAGCTGACACTCATAAAATTAAAGAGTATGCTAAGCACTACTCTAAAGGCTTTACATTTATTAACTCCACTAACCTTCAGTTTTACAGAAGGGAAAAGTAAAGTACAGAGAGTTTAAGTAACTTGTCCAAAGACTCACTACTGGTAAGTGTTAGAGATAGGATTTACACCAAAGACAGACTCCAGAATCACTGCTCTTAACCCATACATTATGTTGCACGGAGTCAAGCATAAAATACTTAGGGTAAGAAGACAGTCAACCAATACATTAAAAAAAAAATGTTTTGTTGGAATATAGTTGCTTTACACTGCTGTGTCAGTTTCTGCTGTACAGAGATGTATGTATACATAAAGTGAATAAGGCATATGTATACATATAGTGCAGTTGGTGATGGACAGGGAGGCCTGGAGTGCTGTGATTCATGGGGTCGCAAAGAGTCGGACACGACTGAGTGACTGAACTCAAATACATATACCTTTTTTTTTGAATTTCCTTTCCATTGAGGTCACCACAGAGCACTGAGTATATAGAGTTCCCTGTGTTACATGGTAAGCCCTCATTAGTTATCAATGTATACCTGTGTGTGTGCTAAGTAACTCAGTCATGTCCGACTGCGACCCCATGGACTGCAGCCCGCCAGGCTCCTCTCTCCATGGGATTATACCAGCAAGAATACTGGAGTGGGTTGCCATTTACTCCTCCAGGGGATCTTCCTGACCCAGGGATTGAACCCTCATCTTCTATGACTCCTTCACTGACATGCGAATTCTTTCCCACCCAGCCACATGGGAATTCTCAGTATAAACATAGTAAGTAGTGTATATATGTCAGTCCCAACCTCCCAATCCATCCCACCCCTGCTTTTTCCCCGTCAGTATCCATATATTTGTTTTCCACATTTGTGGCTCTACTTTTGCTTTGCAAATAAGATCATCTATATCATTTTTCTTGATTCCATACATATGGGTCAATATACCATATATGTTTTTTCCTTTTTCTGACTTACTTCACTCTGTACGACAGTCTCTCGATACATCCATGTCTCTGAAAATGACACAATTTCATTCTTTTTCAGTTCAGTTCAGCCACTCAATTGTGTCCAACTCTTTGTGACCCTGGACTGCAGCACGCCAGGCTTCCCTGTCCATCACCAACTCCATCTTTCCTTTTCTCCTTTGCTTTTCGCTTCTCTTCTTTTCACAGCTATTTGTAAGGTCTCCCCAGACAGCCATTTTGCTTTTTTGCATTTCTTTTTCTTGGGGATGGTCT
This sequence comes from Cephalophus harveyi, assembly GCA_006410635.1. Lineage (NCBI taxonomy): Eukaryota > Metazoa > Chordata > Mammalia > Artiodactyla > Bovidae > Cephalophus > Cephalophus harveyi. The sequence goes on from SJYT01076616.1 coordinate 34,949, forward strand.
TGATCCCTGTCTCCTGTACAGTGTCACAAACCTCCGTCCATAGTTCATCAGGCACTCTGTCTATCAGCTCCAGTTCCTTAAGTCTATTTCTTATTTCCACTGTATACATGTACCACAAGAGAAATTAAGAAAAATCTGCAGAGTAAGCTCAAGCTCATATCCATTGAATTGGTGATGCCATCCAACCATCTCATCCTCTGTCATCCCCTTCTCCTCTTGCCTTTAATTTTTCCCAGCATCAGGGTCTTTTTCAATGAGTCGACTCTTCACATGAGGTTGGCAAAGTATTGGAGCTTCCACTTGGGCATCAGGCCTTCCAATGAATATTCAAGATTGATTTCCTTTAGGGTTGACTGATTTGATCTCCTTGCATGTATTAAAGAACCCATAATTCTATTATTCTTATAAAATGAAATATGATAGAATGAGAATAAGAAATGGAAAATAAACAATACCACAGTCTTATATACCACAACTCAAAGCACTCACCCACTTCTAAAAACACATTCCTTGAGCAAAACCAGGCCTCAAAACAGATACACTTGTGTTTTAGAACCTCTGTCCCATTGCATTCAAAATTCATTTAAAATTAGTTATTTACTCCCTCTTTCCATTTCTACAATCCTAGCATCTAGTGTTCACTTGTTAAATAAACAAGGTGTTGGAGATAAAAATGTTTTCAAATTCTTTAATTAATATGATGAATAAAACAATCTTGTTTTGAAAAATCTTAGGCTAATTCATTTTGAATATTTAAATCATTTTGAAAAATACAGTGCTTTGTTCTTTAGGTTAAATTTTGACTTCCTGCTTCAGCAAAAAGAAGCCTTCATAGAGAGACACAACATGTTTCTCTGACATCAAAAAGTGCTTGCAAAACATTGTTGTGCTGAATTAGTTGAAAATGAATCAGAAACATAAGGATTGCATTTCCACTGAATGTCACAGGAGCTTGAATGTGGGGACACAAAGAGTGCTTTGGGAAGAATGGTTTTGAGATTTTACTTAATCCATTCTTGTGAGAGTTAGAGGCATCTTTTTATGCACGAAGTTTTGCCTGTTTCAATTTGGTGGGCAACTAACTTGCTCTCTTTTGTCCTTCTTCCCAGTTGATGCTATAACTCTACAGAACTTGAGAAGAATCTGAAAACAACCCACGAGTGATAAGTGCAACATGACTGATACGACTTCATGATTTCTCTGTTAACTTGGAAAAGGCAAGATTCTGACTTAATAACTCACAAAACTGATTTGGAACATGTGCTTTAAAATGCAGCCTTTATTCTCTTGTATGTATGTAAATTTAATGAACAGCCTGTCAACTTCTTGTCAATCACTTTTTTAGGTAATGACTGACAGTGCATTTTTCCCCTCTTTATTTGAATTTCACCTCAGGAGAAGACTTGATTAAACTTTTTAAAGTCATAAAAGATGCCTACTTTATTGATTCAAAAATTAGTACACTTCAACATTTGTATTGGTATTCATGAGTTTTATTTCATAAACTTTTGTGGGGGAGGAATAACTATCATAGGTTAAAAAAGTCTCAAAACCATTTTTTCAAAAAGTAATCATTTAATAGCATAAGGAAAGTGCTTTTTAAATCTCAAAATTCATTGTCCTTGTTGTTACATAAGGAATAGGTGTCCCACAATTACATGGTCAGAAAATAAACAAACTGGATATCATTAGATCCCTTGTTGATTTTAGTCACGAAATCATGTCAGACTCTGCGACCCCATGGGTTTTAACCTGCCAGACTTCACTGTCCATGGGATTTCCCAGGCAAGAATACTGGAGTGGGTAGCCATTTCCTTCTCTAGGGGATCTTCCTGACCCAAGGATCAAACCCATGTCTCCTGCACTGGCAGGTGAATTCTTTACCACTGAGCCACCAGAGAAGTCCTGTTAGATCCCTACTTTTAGATAAACATTATGGGAAGAGCAAGCTCAGAATCTCCCTTTGAGTCCACAGCTAAATACACCCAAAATATTGGATGACAAAGTTTTCAGTTAGACCTAAGAGTTGTACGTGGATATATGTTGATCTTGCAAAATTCAAATTGCCTACACAAACTGGATTATGGAAAGAATAAATGTAGAAAACCTATCTGAACAAACGTTTCAAAATACCGATTTTGTTTATGTAGGGATATAAAGAAAAGAAATTCCAAGTGTGGTTAACTTAACCTTTGACTAGTTGCCTAACAATACTGTCTCAAACCTACAGCCACCAAAAACAAAAACAAACATTTTCATGATTAAATCAATGACATTATGCTTAAAATTCATAATCACTATAATGACAACATCAAACACCAGCACTACAATTTACCCAGAATTTCTAGAGTTCTAATGCATTTCTACCTTCTCTAAATATTGTTTAATTCACAATCACTAGGATGCATTTTTGTACTCACTCATCTAGTGATAGTTTAGGAATTTAACCCAAAAGAATACTAAATCCCACTGCAACTCAGTCAGAAAACTCAACTTTTGTATGGAATGAAATCAACCCAGATATAATTTTGCTGTGTAGTTCTACCAGGCTCATATGAGCATGCTCTGTTTGCTTCACTTGTGTCTGATTCTTTGAGATCGAGTGGATTGTAGCCCACCAGGCTTCTCTGTCCATGGGACTTTCCAGGCAAGAATATTCGAGTGGGTTGTCATTTCCTCCTCCAAGAGATCTGCCTGACCCAGGGATGGAACCCACATCTCCTGAGTCTCCTGCATGCAGGTGGATTCTTTATCACTGAGCCACTGAGGAAGTCCATAGTTCTGCCAGTTGCCTACAAAAGCTTTAGTAAGTCAGTAAAGTGAAACAGAGATCATAGTCTCATTTTTTTTTTGTTACTGAAGAACCAACTCAGTGCCACTGAGACTCCATTTTTAAATTTAATTTCAAATAAATATTAATTTTAATATTCACAAGTAGTAGATGGCCACATTAGAAAATTGTTGCCTGATAAAAATTTTAAGTCACATACATAAAATTACATATAGTAATCTGATAACTACACTATGGAAATTTTCAGATAAAATTTATTGTGACTTCAAGTAATGAATTTCAAAAGATTTGGTGTGCTTTCTGTTTAGTAGCTCTTAGTTAAAGTTGTTTATATTTGATAATCCTGCTCTTTAATGTCATCTGCCATTCTTTTAAGAACATGTGGATAATCAAGATTTTATGCATTTTAATATCTGTCAATATTTCATTCTGAGGGGGAATATGGTCTCAATTTCCTTTTTTGGTGAGCTTCTATAGCTTATATGGATCATTTATGTAGGCAACAATATGACTTAACTCTGAAATTTCTAGTCACTGGCAATTACCCACAGACTTATTTTCTTTCTAAAGTCAGCTTGCATGTATTTAAGTGTTTGCAAAGGTGCAGTAAAGCATGTATTATTTTACTTTGTCTTCATCAATACGTATTCATTCCCTGATTTTAAAGTTAGATTCTAATGTGCGTGGAGGGTTTATTTTTAACTTATCATAGCATGTACGATATCTCAGTAATTGCTGTAACTACTAAGACATTTTAAAGCCTCGCTTTGTGCAAGAATGGAACTAAATATTTTCTGTGGATTATCTCACTTAATCTTCACTGCTGCTCTTAAAAGTAGGTTTCATTATCTCCATGGATATCCCCGTGACTAAGAATCAACGAGGTTAAATATTTGTCCAAGTTCACATAGTTAGGAGACAATAGAGCTAGGAATCAAATTCAGCCTGTCTGACATTTGAAGTTGACGTATTTAAACAGTTTTTTCCCCCTAAATTCCTCATGTATAACAGGGAAATTTTATCTTTTATATTCATGAAACAAAAGGAGACTTGCTAAGTAATATATTTCCTTTCTCTAAAATAATAGCAAAAAATGCAACATCAGAAAATTCAACTTCAGATTTTGTTCATTTTTTCAGGCAGTTAAGACCTAGTCATTGAAAATTTAAGAAGTTCTCCCCCCCCCACCGAGGGAGGAGGCATATATGTTTGACATTGTACAATTCAGTTCAGTTCAGTTCAGTCGCTCAGTCATGTCCGACTCCCTGCGACCCCATGAATCGCAGCATGCCAGGCCTCCCTGTTCATCACCATCTCTCGGAGTTCACTCAGACTCACGTCCATCGAGTCAGTGATGCCATCCAGCCATCTCATCCTCTGTCATCCCCTTCTCCTCCTGCCCCCAATCCCTCCCAGCATCAGAGTCTTTTCCAATGAGTCAACCCTTCGCATGAGGTGGCCAAAG
>SJYT01076616.1:39457-70656 GCA_006410635.1 Cephalophus harveyi
TGGTGCTCAGCCTTCTTCACAGTCCAACTCTCACATCCATACATGACCACAGGAAAAACCATAGCCTTGACTAGACGGACCTTAGTCGGCAAAGTAATGTCTCTGCTTTTGAAAATGCTATCTAGGTTGGACATAACTCAGAAATTGCAAAGCCTCACTTACATAGTTCTTGGTTTAAGATGTATTCAAATATAAGTGTTCCACTACAATTTTAGCATGAAAACCATTTCTGCTATTTAGGATTTTAGGTGAAATATTACTAATCTCACGCATGCTCAGTCTCTCAGTCATGTCTGACTCTGCAACCCCATGGACTGTAGCCTGCCAGACTCCTCTGTCCATGGAATTTTCCAGGCAAGAATACTGGAGTGGGTTGCCATTTCCTTTGCTAATCTCATTGCCATTACTAATTTCATCCTTAATTAAATGTTCTTTGCTCATATCTGATGGTTGTGATAGCTTTAACAGGGAAATCTAGTTTATCATGTGTATGGAACCTGGTGGGCTGCGGTCCATAGGGTCATAAATGGTCAGACACGACTAAAGCAACTTAGCATGCACACACTCATGTGCTGATGGTGGTTCAAGATGAGTTCCACTGTCTATGAAAAAGAAAATCATATTGTGACAATTAAGACAAATCTGTGGGCAACGTGGTGGTGTGAACTAGAAAACAGTGAAGAACACTCTTTGGCCACAGGTAAATTCACATTTCAAGGTAATCTGTGCATCTAATGGAAGCTGGTGGTTTTCAAACTCTTAAATAGCTTCAATAAAAATAACAGTTGATCTTACTTTATGCAATAAAGAACAGGAATCTGCATGGAAATGCAAAAAAATGGATATGTGGGGAGAGTATACAGTGATATAGACTCTGAATTATTTGTTGGATAATCCTGAGCAAGTCTCCTACTGATTTATACTAAGGAAATAAAATACTAGTATATTAGTACCCGAGCTTCCCCAGTGGCTCAGTGGTAAAGAATCCACCTGCAATGCAGGAGCTGCAGGAGACCCGGGTTCAATCCCAGAGTCAGGAAGATCGCCTGGAGGAGAGCATCCAACCCACTCCAGTATTCTTGCCTGGTAAATCCCATGGACAAAGGAGCCTGGTGGGCTGCAGTCGCAAAGAGTCAGATATGATTGAAGTGACTTAGCATGCATGCGTGCATATTAGCACCTGGGATTCTCATGTGGCGTTAGTGGCAAAGAATCCACCTGCCAGTGCAGGAGATGCAAGAGCCGCAGTTTTGATCTCTGGGTCTGGAAGGTCCCCTGGAATAGGAAATTACAACCCGCTCCAGTATTCTTGCCTGGAAAATTCCATGGAGAGAGGAACCTGGTGGACTACAATCTATGGGGCCACAAAGAGTCAGACACGGACACAGCTGAGTGACTAAAAATATTAGTACCTACCTTTACCTAGTCATGACAAGTTGGATATGTAAGGGTAGAAGGCACAATTTCAGTTTTTCAAAAGCAAGTTAGCTTTTAAGTGCGTGGTCTATAATCAGTAAAATAATTGAAGAGCTAACATATAGAGAAAGTTAATGAAATTTTAAAATATGTGAACAGGTGAATAGATTTTCATTCTTGATAAGGAGGATTTAGTTGAAATGTATTAAATTCTAGACTTGCAATCAGGAACTGGTCCCAGGTCTGCTTACTAGGTGTTATTTTATTGGGCAAATCTCTGTCTCTCTCTCTTTTTTTTTTATTCTCAGTTTTCAGGATTTGGATGGTGAGAATAGCTTCAGTGACATCTCTCAGACCTGACAGATTGAAGCACCTTTTTTCCTGCCCAACATAGGTTAGAAGAGGACAGTTGTATATTTCAATCAGATAATAGCTATTCACCTATGCTTCCTAGAATCTGAGATTTTCTCTTAGTCAGAATCCCTCAGGGTTTAAGTGTACACACATGTAAAATCTCCAGATGGAAAACTAACCTCATGCTATATGTTAATCATTACTCAAGAACTGTATTTCGGCAACTCTCCAGTGACTTGGCAGTATTCCAAGGAGAGCAGATATAGGAGATGAAGAAAGTATTAGATGTTTATGTTAAGTTAACCACATTTAATTTAAAGACTTATCCATTCCAATGAAAACCAAAGCTTTGAAAATTCAAGAACATATTGTCTAACCCTAAACCACTTTTAATAAACAAGGACTTTCCAGTTACCACAGCAAATCATGTTTCAGAGACCTACCATGTGTCCTCCAGTTCTGTATAGAATAACTTTGTTCTTCCTCTTGCTTCCACTGCCCAGTCCTATGCCTCTGTAGAAACTGACCAGTACAAGTTGTGCAGTTAATGTGGTTAGTAGCCAGAAGAAAGACTTTTCAACCAAGTTTATTCATAATTCTAATAAGAACCCACTTACTAAGTACTTAAGATGCACTAACAGTGAGCTTATCATTATACACACACACACATTTCCTCTTGCTTCCACTGCCCAGTCCCATGCCTCTGTAGAAACTGACCAGTACAAGTTGTGCAGTTAATGTGGTTAGTAGCCAGAAGAAAGACTTTTCAACCAAGTTTATTCATAATTCTAATAAGAACCCACTTACTAAGTACTTAAGATGCACTAACAGTGAGCTTATCATTATACACACACACACACATACATCAAAACCAGTAGAGAGGATTATATCAAACATATATTTATATGTGTAACGTGTCAATGCATGCATGCATGCTAAGTCACTTCAGTAGAGTCCAACTCTTTGAGACCCTATGGACTATAGCCTGCCAGGCTACTCTGTCCATGGGCTTCTCCAGGCAAGAATACTGGAGTGGGTTGCCATGCCCCCCACCCCCACCAGGGGATCTTAATGACCCAGGGATTGAACCCACATCTCTTACATCTCCTGCGTTGGCAGGCAGGTTCTGAAGCCCAACATATGTCAATAATTTAATTTAATAAAATAAGCAGATAAGGTGTGTACTAGTTTTTAATCCTTAAGTATAGATGAGGGAACTGAAGACTTGACAGCTAAAGTTAGATACCCAAGTTCCTAAACAGCTAGCTTAGCTAGTTATTGGTACAACAAAATGCATTTCAGCCTGCCTCCCAATTCTATAATCTTTTATTTCTCAGCATCATTGATGGGCTTCCTTGGTGGCTCAGATGGTAAAGAATCTGCATACAGTGTGGGAGACCCAAGTTGAATCTCCAGGTTAGGAAGATGCCCTGGAGATGGGAATGGAAACCCACACCAGTATTCTTGCCTGGAGAACTCCATGGACAGAGGAACCTGGTGGACTACAGTCTAAAGGATTGCAAAGAGACAGACATGACTGACTAACACTTTCATTTTCTTCACTTTTCATTAATTGCTTACTGAGTGTCAGGCATCATGCTCAAGTACTGAAAAGACAACTGGATTGTTGTCCTTCAGCATCCACAGGATGATTGGTTTCAAGAACCCCTCAGACACCAAACTCCCTGGGTGTTCAAGTCCCTAATATAGAATGTTGTTGTACAATAGGCCCCCCACATTCGCAGGCTCTGCATCCATGGGTTTCAGACCAAGTCCTTTGCCTTCAAAGGATTCACAGTTGACTTGGGAAAATTCTACATAGTCTAATAATTTTTCCATGTTTGATTGGAACTTGGAACAGTGAGTCTTGAAGTGTATCCCTACATTACCAGCATTAACTTCCCCTAGAGACTAGTTAGACATTCAAAATCCCAGGCTGCATTTCAGATCCACTGAAATGGAAACTCAGGAATCTATACTGCAACAAGTCCTCTAGGTTGTTTCAGTGCAACCTGAAGTTTGAGGGCCTAAACACACAGGGGTTACAAAGAAACACACAGGAGAGAAAAGGTTGGTACAGCCAGTATGGAGAATAGATGGCATTTCCTTTAAAACTAAACAATAAGAGTTATAATCATATGATTCAGAAATCTCACTCTTTGGCATCAAATATCCAGATAAAACTATAATTCAAAAGATACAGGTACCCCAATGTTCACAGAAGCGCTATTTTCACAATAGCTAAGATATATAACAACACAAATGTCCCATTAATGGATGAATGAATGAAAAAGATGTGGCGTGTACATATATGTGTATATACTCACACACCCAGACACACCCACACACACACACAAATGGAATTTTACTCAGTCATAAAAAGAGAACAAAGCAATGCCATTCTCAGCAACATGAATGGACCTAGAGATTATCATAGTAAGTGAAGCAAGTCAGATAGAGAGTCAAATACCATATGGTATCACTTATATGTGAAATCTAAAATGTGGCACAAATGAACTTATCTATGAAACAGAAGCAGACTCACAGATGTAGAGACCAGACTTGTGGTTGTCAGGATAGGGGGTAGGGAAGGGATGGGCTGGGAGTTTGGGATCATCAGATGCAAACTGTTGTACCTAGGATGGATTAGCAACAATGTCCTACTGTATGGCACATGGAACTATATTCAGTATCTGGTGGTAAAACATTATGGAAAAGAATATGAAAAAGGATGTGTATCTGAAGTACAGCAGAAATTAACACAATATTTTAAATCAGCTATACTTCAATAAGATAAATTTTAAAAAAGAAACACACAGGTTAACTAAGATTTGGGAGAAGGCTTCCTGGAGGAACTGACACTGGAGGTGTGTAAATGTTTTTTCCAGGGAGAGTGGATAACATTAACAAATGCAGAGAGGGAAGAACATCACTGGTGGAAATTGGAAGTAAGAGACAGGNTACTTCAATAAGATAAATTTTAAAAAAGAAACACACAGGTTAACTAAGATTTGGGAGAAGGCTTCCTGGAGGAACTGACACTGGAGGTGTGTAAATGTTTTTTCCAGGGAGAGTGGATAACATTAACAAATGCAGAGAGGGAAGAACATCACTGGTGGAAATTGAAAGTAAGAGACAGGGGATGAGAATAGATAAACTGGAATTAGAGCCTGTGTGTATGCCTTAAATATTGCAGGTCTTGTCTCATATGCTGGTTCATATAAGGGCTGGAGCAAATAACTTAAGGGACCCACTATGAAAAGGACCTGGAATTGATGCAAAATTTGGGTTTCTTGCCAGCTACCTGTTAAGAATTTCTAGAGCTTCCTCAGGATGTTCTTAGACAGTGTGAGGGAGACACTTTGCTGTCCAGTGATGGCAGAGAAGGAGGGAACTGTAAGAAGGGAGTCCTGAGACTCAGGTGCTTCCAGATAGTTGCAGCTCAGAAACCCAGCTAGGCTGGATACACAAAAGCAAAGGTGACTGAGATGGAGTAAACAGAGGGAGGAAGAGGGGTGGAAGGACAGTAAAAAGTGATTTTAACTAAAGTTCAAGTTAGCTTTCTTCTAAATAAAACATATATACACATAGACACAACAATAACAAAACACAGCATGGGGGAAAACCAAACCAACGTGGAGGCGGGAACCTCCGGGGTGGATGATGGCTGAAGCAGAAGGATCAACTATAGAAGTGCACCAAAGAAAAAAAGCCAAAGTCCTCAGAAAATAAAGAATCTGTCAAAGAATAGAAAAGCAAAGATACTCCAATTCCTGAAAGAGCTCCGAAACATAACAAGATCACGAAAGAGAATATTACTAGAGTACATTGGTTACTCGGTGGCTCAGTGCTAAAGAATCATCCTGCCAATGAAGGAGACACAAGTTTGATCCCTGTGTTGGGAAGATCCCCCGGAGAAGGAAATAGCAACCCACTCCAGTATTCTGGCCTGGGAAATCCCATGGACAGAGGAGACTGGCAGGCTATAGACTATAGGGTCCAAAGAGTTGGATGGACATGGCTGAAGTGACAGCACACACACATGGATAGATCACAGAACAGAAAACAGGAAATAGTACTTTACCGGCAGAATCATTAATAACCTCAGATATGCATATGAAACCACCCTTATGGCAGAAAGCGAAGGGGAACTAAAGAGCCTTTTGATGAAGGTGAAACAAGGGAGTGAAAAAACTGACAAGATTCAACATTCAAAAAACAAAGACCATGGCATCTGGTCCCGTCACTTCATGACAAATAGATGAGGAAACAATGGAAACAGAGAGACTATTTTCTTGGGCTCCAAAATCACTGCAGATGGTGACTGCAGTCATGAAATTAAAAGATGCTTGCTCCTTGGAAGAAAAGCTACGAAAAATCTAGATAGCGCATTAAAAAGCAGAGACATTACTTTGCCAACAAAGGTCCATCTAGTCAAAGCTATGGTTTTTCCAGCAGTCATGTATGGGTGTGAGAGTTGGACCATAAAGAAGGCTGAATGCTGGAGAAGTGATGCTTTTCAGCTGTGGTGTTGGAAAATACTCCTGATAGTCCCTTGGACAGCAGGGAGATCCAACCAGTAATTCTAAAGCAAATCAGTCCTGAATATTCACTAGAAGGACTGATGCTGAAATTTCAATACTTTGGACACATGATGCAAGGAGCCAACCCATTGGAAAAGATCCTGATGGTGGGGAAAATTGAAGGCAGGAGGAGAAGGGGGTGACAAAGGATGAGATGATTGGTTGGCATCATGGAACCAATGGACATGAGTTTGAGCAAGCTCTGGGAAACAGTGAAAGACAGGGAAGTCTGGTGTGCTGTAGTCCATGGGGTCACAAAGAGTCAGACATGTCTGAGTGATTGAACAATAGCAACAACTTTATCGTTATCTATAAAGCTACTGATGATGAGAGGGTCAAGCGTGAGCTGTGCACACTCATTTATTCCTTTCTGTTGCTCTCCAGCAATTTGTTATTCATAAGTTGGGGAGTATTACTTTATAATCATCAAACCCATTTCATAGGGACAATCTCTGAATATATTACCTGCCCATTTTATTGTGTCAGAAGGACACGATTCTTAACAAACATGGTATAAACATTTTGAGCAGTGAGGTAATATTCATTTTAAAGGTAAAATGAATATTTGTTTTTTTTGATGTTGAGCTCCATGAACTGTTTGTATATTTTGGAGATTAATCCTCTGTTTGCAAATATTTCTTCCCTTTCTGAGGGTTGTCTTTTTGCCTTTTTAATGGTTTCCTTTACTGTGCACAAGTGCTCCGTGTTGACCTGGGGGAAGTGGATGAGGGGAGGGTGGGAGGTAGGTCCAAGAAGGAGAGAATATGTGTATGCATGTGGCTGATTTACTTCATTGTACAGCAGAAACTAACATAACATCCTAAAGCAGTTACATTCCAAAAAAATTTTTTTTAATTTAATAAGTGAATATTTTGTATCAATTACTGGGGAATCTGAGTGACAGAATGTGGCCAACTTCGATAATGGGTAGCACTGTAGCAACCAAAAAACACTTTCCCACTCTGGGGCCTCCAGTGGCTGAGGCACAGGTACAAATTTAGCATTCCCCCATTTTAAGCATTCCAAAATATTTTCATGATTGTCTTGATAGGATTCCAGTAAAAAACAGCTGTCAAAATGTATCATATATTTGCAAACCTCCTACACAGCACTGTTACTATAACTGGTTGAGGTGTTTTTTTTTTTAACTTTAAAAAGGTTGTGGAAAGCATAATTTAGATTTGGTCAAAGTTTTATTAATGTTCATTGGAGGACTATAGTCCGTAATTAGACCAGTTTTTAAGTATTTCATATTTGAAAAGTAAGCAAGCTTATAGGTGGCAGTTTTTCTTTACAGCTTCATCAATCTGAAAGTCAACAATTCTTGGACTGTAGTATGTACACAGTATTGCAAATCACCACTTTTTAATCTGATGTATCTGCCCCATCAAAGAGCCAAAGTAATTTGGTCAGCAGTGTTTTCATTGGTTTTAATATCTCCTCCATGTCCTTTCCACTCCAAACTATGACTTAATTGCACTAGCATTATCCATTTAAAGCCATAACATTAAAATAGTCTGGAGGACTGCAGTTCTTTCTGCAGAAACCATAGTCCACTCACTAAACAGAGGGTCTTTTTCACCAGCCACACGTCTATCATGAGTGTCTTAGAATTTAGGTTAACTAGTTTACTGTTAAATCAGAGCCAAAGACAATAGCAATTCCACATCACAAGTGTTCTAGAATGCATGTGGAGGTCCTCTCTGACACTAAAAGAAAAAAATAAAAAGACTTAGGAGGTTTTTATTATTATTATTATGTTCTGCTTGGCCCTGAACATTGTGTTTTATTGCCTGACTCGAGAAGGGTACCTCAAAAATATTATTTTAGTGCCCTGAGTTACTTTAACTATGTTTTGAAGCTAGGCACTTTCCTATATTGATGAAACCAATTATAGACTCCGTCAGTTTAAAAAAAGTTGCACTGTGAAAAATATTGGCTCCAGTAATCACTAGGAAAAATATCTATTCATATGGCTTCCACTTAAAAAAAAGTGTTAGTTGTGAACAATCACTCAATTGTGTCTGACTCTTTGCAGTCCAATAGACTGTAGCCCATCAGGGTCCTCTGTCCATGGGATTATCCCCCCAAGAATACTGGAGTGCATAGCCATTTGCGTCTCCAGGAGATCATGACCCAGATATTGAACCCAGGTCTCCTGCATTGCAGGCAGATTCTTTACCACCTGAGCCACCATAATCACTGGGAAAATGTCTATTCATATGGCTTACATAGGCAACTCTGCAACTCTGTATATGTCAAAGGTCAGAATTTCTATCCTGACATTTTATGCTACATGCCCTCTACGGACTCTTACTATTATTGCTATGTCATCATTATCCAAAAGAAGTGTGTTTATATAAGACTCCATAATTTCATATTTTCATTTTAGTAAATAAATGTTTCGGGCATTTAATGCATGAGCCCAACAGAGACTTATCAAGGTAATCAGACTATGGACTGAAATTTAACCATGGAAACAGAAAGAAAATGTTGTTTTAGAGATGACCTGCAAGAAAAATTCTAGACATAATGTTAGCTCAAGGACAGGCGTAAGTGGGATACCATTGGTATATGTGGAAAGTAGGGTGCCATATACAGAAAGTATAACCGTATGTTTTGTCATAAAATAAGAAACCCAGGTGGCACAGTGGAAAAGAAGATGCCTGCCAATGCAGGAGACACAAGAGATGCCGGTTCTATTTCTGGGTGGGGAAGATTCCCCTGGAAGAGGAAATGGCAACCCACTCTAGTATTCTTGCCTGGAAAATCCCATGAACGGAGAGCCTGCTGGGCTACAGTGCTTACGGTTGCAAAGAGTTGGATATTATTGAGCACAAAACACACAGAAAATAAGAATCTTTAAATAAATAATAAATAAATGAGGATAAGCTAAGTGTCAAAATCACAATGATGAGAAAAACACTTAAAGACTTTTCTTTTTGTCATCCAGTTCAGTTCAGTTCAGTCACTCAGTCATGTCCAACTGTTTGTAACCCCATGAACTGCAGTACGCCAGGCCTCCTGGTCCATCACCAACTCCCGGAGTCCACCCAAACCCATGTCCGTTGAGTCAGTGATGCCATCCAACCATCTCACTCTCTGTCATCCCCTTCTCCTCCTGCCCTCAATCTTTCCCAGCATCAGAGTCTTTTCAAATGAGTCAACTCCTTGCATCAGGTGGCCAAAGTATTGGAGTTTCAGCTTCAACATCAGTCCTTCCAATGAACACCCAGGACTGATCTCTTTTAGGATGGACTGGTTGGATCTCCTTGCAGTCCAAGGGACTCTCAAGAGTCTTCTCCCACACCACAGTTCAAAAGCATCAATTCTTCAGCACTCAGCTTTCTTTATAGTCCAAATCTCACATCCATACATGACCACTGGAAAAACCATAGCCTTGACTATATGGATCTTTGTTGGCAAAGTAATGTCTCTGCCTTTTAATATGCTGTCTATGTTGGTCATAACTTTCCTTCCAAGGAGTAAGTGTCTTTTAATTTCATGGCTGCAGTCACCAGCTGCAGTGATTTTGGAGTCCANAGGAGTTCATGATCTGAGCTACAGTCAGCTCCTGGTCTTGTTTTTGTTGACTGTATAGAGCTTCTCCATCTTTGGCTGCAAAGAATATAATCAATCTGATTTCGGTGTTGACCATCTGGTGATGTCCATGTGTAGAGTCTTCTCTTGTGTTGTTGGAAGAGGGTGTTTGCTATGACCAGTGCATTTTCTTGGCAAAACTCTATTAGCCTTTGCCCTGCTTCATTCCGCATTCCAAGGCCAAATTTGCCTGTGACCCCAGGTGTTTCTTGACTTCCTACTTTAGCATTCCAGTCCCCTATAATGAAAAGGACATCTTTTTTGGGTGTTAGTTCTAAAAGGTCTTGTAGGTCTTCATAGAACCATTCAACTTCAGCTTCTTCAGCATTACTGGTTGGGGCATAGGCTTGCATTACTGCGATATTGAACAGTTTGCCTTGGAAATGAATAGAGATCATTCTGTCATTTTTGATATTGCATCCAAGTACTGCATTTTGGACTCTTTTGTTTACTATGATGGCTACTCCATTTCTTCTAAGGGATTCTTGCCCATAGTAGTAGATATAATGGTCACCTGGGTTAAACTCATCCATTCCAGTCCATTTTAGTTTGCTGATTCCTTAAATGTTGATGTTCACTCTTGCCATCTCCTGTTTGAGCACTTCCAATTTTCCTTGATTCATGGATCTAACCTTCCAGGTTACTATGTAATATTGCTCTTTACAGCATCGGACTTTATTTCTATTACCAATCATATCCACCAATGGTTGCTGTTTTCGCTTTATCTCTGTCTCTCTATTCTTTTTGGAGTTACCTCCCTGATCTCCCATAGCATGCTATGTTGCCACCTACCGACCTGGGGAGTTCCTCTTTCAGTGTCCTATCTTTTTGCCTTTTCATACTGTTCATGGTGGCTGTGCAGGCACTGGAGGGCCTAGAGGAGCTATTCCACGTTCAAGGTCGGGAGGGGCAGCGGTGAGGAAATACCCCTCGTCCAAGGTAAGGAGCGGCAGCTGCACTTTGCTGGAGCAGCTGTGAAGAGATACCCCACGTTCAAGGTAAGATAAACCCAAGTAAGACGGTAGGTGTTGCAAGGGGGCAGACACACTGAAGCCATAATCACAGAAAACTAGTCAATCTAATCACACTAGCACCACAGCCTTGTCTAACTCAATGAAACTAAGCCATGCCCTGTGGGGCCACTCAAGACGGACGGGTCATGGTGGAGAGGTCTGACAGAATGTGGTCCACTGGAGAAGGGAATTGCAAACCACCTCAGTATTCTTGCCTTGAGAACTCTGTGAACAGTATGAAAAGGCAAAATGATAGGATACTGAAAGAGGAACTCCCCAGGTCAGTAGGTGCCCAATATGCTACTGGAGATCAGTGGAGAAATAACTCCAGAAAGAATGAAGGGATGGAGCCAAAGCAAAAACAATAAGACAGATGGGTCATGGTGGAGAGGTCTGACAGAATGTGGTCCACTGGAGAAGGGAATTGCAAACCACCTCAGTATTCTTGCCTTGAGAGCTCTGTGAACAGTATGAAAAGGCAAAATGATAGGATACTGAAAGAGGAACTCCCCAGGTCAGTAGGTGCCCAATATGCTACTGGAGATCAGTGGAGAAATAACTCCAGAAAGAATGAAGGGATGGAGCCAAAGCAAAAACAATATCAAGTTATGGATGTGACTGGTGATAGAAGCAAGGTCCAATGCTGTAAAGAGCAATATTGCATAGGAACCTGGAATGTCAGGTCCATGAATCAAGGCAAATTGGAAGTGGTCAAACAGGAGATGGCAAGAGTGAACGTCAGCATTCTAGGAATCAGCGAACTAAAATGGACTGGAATGGGTGAATTGAACCAACAGCCTGGTAGGCTGCAGTCCATGAGGTCAGTAAGAGTCAGACGCGACTGGGAGACTTCACTTTCACTTTTCACTTTCATGCATTGGAGAAGGAAATGGCAACCCACTCCAGTGTTCTTGCCTGGAGAATCCCAGGGACGGGGGAGCCTGGGGGGCTGCCATCTATGGGGTCGCACAGAGTCAGACACGACTGAAGTGACTTATCAGCAGCAGCCCTCTGATGGATAAGGATAAGAGGCTTATGGAAGCTTCCTAATAGGAGAGACTGACTGAGGGGAAATTGGGTCTTGTTCTGATGGGTGGGGCCATGCTCAGTAAATCTTTAATCCAATTTTCTGTGGATGGCTGGGGCTGTGTTCCCTCTCTGTTATTTTACCTGAGGCAAAACTATGGTGGAGGCAATGAACATAAAAGGTTCCATGCACACACTGCCGCACTCAGTGCCCCCAACCCTGGTAGCAGGCCACTGTCGACCCACGCCTCCACCAGAGACTCCTGGACACTCATGGGCAAGTCTGGATCAGTCTCTTTTGGGGTCACTGTTCCTTTCCTCTGGGTCCTGGTGTGCACAAGGTTCTGTTTGTGCCCTCCGAGAGTCTGTTTCCCCGGTCATGCCTAAGTTCTGGTGGCTCTGTGGTAGGGTTAATGGTGACCTCCTCTAAAAGGGCTCATGCTCTACCCAGGGCTGCTGCACCCAGAGCTCCTGTCCCTGCAGAAGGCCACTGCTGACCCGTACCTTTGCAGGAGACACTCAGACACAGTTCTGGCTCAGTCTCTGTGCGGTCTCTTGGTCCTGGTGCACACAGGTTTGTTTGAGCCCTCTGGGCATCTTTGGTGGGTAAGGGGTTTGATTCTAAATGTGATTTCACCCCCCTACCATATCGCTGGGGCTTCTCCTTTGCCGTTGGATGTGGGTTATCTTTTTTTGGTGGGATCCAACATTCCCCAGTTGATGGTTGTTCAGCAGTGAGTTGTAGTTTTGGAGTTCTCACAGGAGAAGATGTGCTCTGCATGGGGCTAATTTTTCACTTTACTTACCAATCACTTATTTCCAAGTAAGCTATTTGCTAATTAAAGGTGTAGGGATCTGGGCTCCTAATTCTCTTGCTCTGTGGAACTTCTTTGCCTATCTGCCTGGCTCTATGCTCTGAAGGCTAACCCTGAGAAGTGCACTCAAGGCTCCCAAACTGGCTTGTTTCTGATTGGGTTTAGCCAATGGAGATACCAGGGTAGTTGCTCCAAATGCTTTAACGTACATGAAATCTTTTGAAATAGACTTTTGCAAGGATACATTGTCTTAAGCCTTCTGATACATGTTTCAATATTAAAGTGATAGAGATAGACATTAAGTTTTATATTCTATATTCTTACATTCACTTATGAAGGCAAATGAGTTGCTGGATACATGATAAGTAATAAAAGATAACTTCTACTGAGACAGTTAACCAGAAAGCACTGCATTGTGATTAACAGAGTAGGTCCTGGAAAAAAGACTAGCTAAGTCCCCAATCATATCCCATCACTGAATAGCTATTGACTTTGGACAAATTATTTATTTCAAGTCTTAGTTTTCTCATATTTAAAACAGAGGTAATGACATACTCTGTGTGGTTATCCAGTCCCCAGCAGTCCCTTCCTCCTGTATTCACATCCTTATGTAGCCCACCCCTACACTAAATAGGGATAATTTGTGTAAGCAATAGGATGATATGTCAGTGACAGTGTGCCACTTCCAGTACTCAGTCATGAAAGACAGTGAAGCTTCTGCCTCTATAGGATCACTTATTTTTCTATCTTGAAAGTGGATCCTCCAGCCCCAGTCAAGTCTTCAGATATTTGCAATCCCAAAAGATATTTTAACTGAAAGCTCTTGATAAGACTATGAGTCAGACCAGGATCAAATAAGCTGATCCCTTATTCTGTAAGCTCCTGACTTACTGAAACAATGAATGTTAAGCTTTGGTGTAATTTATTATGCCACAATAGGTAAAATAAAAACCTTGCCTAATAGATTGTAAGGATCACATGAGATAATTATATGATGCCAATAGAACAAGAACAATATCTAGAATATAATGAATACACAGAAATGTTATATTCCTGAGCACCAGTGTGCATTTTTCCTATCCTCTATTCTAGTTTATATATATATATATATATTCTCATGTAAACCTCATCTGGTTAGCATTCTTTATATTTCAGGGGTCAGAAGACCCAACTTAGACTGACTTAAACTCAACCCTCCCACTTCCCTTGTGCAATAAGGAATTTTGCAGTTCAAGTAACTAAAAGTAAAAGGCAAGCTTCTTTCACAAACTGCTGGATTAGGGGGCTTAAACAATTTCTGCCTGGTCTCACTCCATGCTTAGGCTCCACCTTCCTCCTGTGTTATTTTAGTTCTCAAGTTCTTCCCAGCGAGATGGCTCATAGCAGTTTCAGACTCACATTCTTCTAGATTCCAGTCCAGTGGCAAAGAAAACGTCCCTCTCTCCCCAAAATCCTAGAAAAATTCTCTCTGTATCTCTGTTGTTCTCACTGGGCAATGTAAATGTCTCTGACCCAATCATAGAGCCAGGTTAAATCACATGCTTTCTGTTACAAACACAGGTTAAAAGTGGGAAAGGGATGGCTTACCAGAGGAAAACTGAGATACTAGGGACTCATGATTAGAAGAAGGGTAAAATGGATACTGGGCAAAAAGAATAGATCTCTCCCCTGACTCATAACAATAATATGACCTAGTTGGTATGATTATCACATTCCACAGAGGACACTAAAGCACAATGCTTGAGTGGCTTGCCTGCAATTGCATAGATATGCCTGGAAGGGCCAGTCAGATTCCAGACTTCACGTGCTACACCACGTTATTATATTACCTCTCCAAGTGATGCTATGAATTATTATTTGCTGTGGCTTAGTGATTTGGGTTAATTTAGACACTACACTTGTTCCACTCCCTCTTTTGAAATCATGTGCCTGTCCTGTATAACCAGCCCAATTACGTCAACTATCCTGTCTACTCAACTATGAAACCTCAATGTTTGCATCATGGGCTGGGCCAAAGAAAATCAATGTACAGTATGTTAACTTAAGCTGTTCTTACAATTACTGGATGAACAACAAAAGTCTCAGTCATTTCCCCCTCAAGTCTTGCAAATGATCTTATTCTAGTTTCCAACAGACTAGAACAAGGGTGGTGACAGGCAAGTTCTTGTTGGCTATCCTTTCTGTACTTTATGGAATGTATCCCTTGAAGATTAAATCTCAAAAATAATCTACTATTCTAGAATATTATACAGAGATATAGGTGCTTACCTATTCCTCACCAAATTGGTGCATAAAGCACACTCTGTAGAGGTGGTTTGTGAATTTCTATTGCACTTCAGCTAAGAAGTCTTGTACAGTGCCTACAGCACAAATTTGAAAGAATTTTTCTTTCTGGCCAAATTGTGCAGCTTGCAGGATTTTAGTTCCCTGACTGGGGATGAACTCAGGTCCAGAACAATTAAAGCATGAGCCTTTTTTTTTTTTTCCAATAGGGGAGGCTTGATCGATTTAATCATTGATCATCTGCTTGAACTCATATCAAATCTCTGCCCTTTCGTCCCTCAAGGTTAGGCTTGCTCCAAGCCCCAAGCCTCTTGGTTGGTCTTTCTGGTGCCCAACTCCCATCCTGAGTCAGTTCATCTCTTAGCATAAACTGAGGGGTGATCCAAGGGGCTCATGAATAACTAAGACACTCCTATTACTCAGGAAATTTCAAGGATTTAGAAGCTTCCTTCCAGGAACCAGAAAGATTCTTATACAGCAGTGATGCATACAAATAGTCTGTCTTTGAAATGATGATGTATTAATGTTAGACAAAGGATGTACAGAAATTTTAAAACACAATGTTTTATGTTTATATTCTTGGTATAAGTTAACCTAGGAAGTGAAAGCCTGAGTCTTAACAGTTGGACTGCCAGGGAGTTCCCAGAAAAAACAAAAAACATGATCCTGAGTCACTATTAAAGAATTGAAACTTTGGAATCTAGAACTGTTGCTTTGACTTTTTGTGTCTGAGGAAATACCTGGGACTTAGGTGTAGTAAAACAATTCCACAGATATGCCTTTTAAAATGTGAATTGCAAGCTCATTTTGTTCAACTCAAAGAGCTAAAAGCTATTTTTAGCTATTTCTTTCTTTTTATGATTTTGGCTTTTTATTACAGAAAGGTTCTAAAAATACAAATATGGTAGTACATTTCCTGTATTCATCGACAGCCTCAAAAATTATCAACGTGGAAAATCTTGTTTACCCATTTAGCCACACCTCCACTGAATTATATTAAAGGAAATAATAAATATCATATTGTTATCTGTGTTCAGTTTGGTACATATCTCTAAGAGTTAAGGGCTTTTAAAAATATGTTCATTAATGAGGGAGGGGCTATATTATATATATAGCTGATACACATTGTCGTATGGCAGAAACCAACACAATATTGTAAGGCAATTATCCTCCAATTAAAAATAAATTTAAACAATAAATAGAATTATCACACCTACACTTCCCAGCTGTTTCACAAATGTCTTTTCTGAGTTTATCGAAATAGGATACGTGCAAATTTCCACCAACGCATAAGGTTAATATGCATTTCAAGATAATTTCTCCTCCTCCGCTTCCTCTTCTTTCTCCCCCTCCCCCTCCCATTCCTCTCCCTCTTTTCCTTCTTCTTCCTTCTCTTCATCTTCCTCTTTCTACCTTTCTACAGTAAGTCCCCTACATACTAACCTTCAAGTTGCAAACTTTCAAAGATGCAAACATGTGTCTTCCTGTCCCATCACTTAAGTTAGTTCGTGTGTCTGGCATACATTGTCACGTGCGTGCATCCTTTACAAGCGGTTGTGCTTTTGTGTACTTTACTGCATAGTACAGTAGGGCAGTGTCTTCATTTCAAGCCCAGGATGTCAAGAAACAAGTGTAAAAGCAGCAGTGACAGGTGTTATTAACCTGTTACAGTACAGTACTATATAGTTGATTGTGTTAGTTGGGTACTGAGGCTAATTTTTTTGGACTTTTGAGACAATTGGACTTATGAATAGGCTCCTAGGACAGAACTCATTCCTGTGTAGGGAACTCACTGTGCTCTTCTCTTACTCCCCATCCCCCTCTCTTTTCCTCTCCCCATCTCCTCCCCTCCTCCTCCTCTTCCTACATTTCTCCTCTCCTCCTCCACTCTCCTCCTTCTCCTCTTTCTTCTTGACCTTCCGGATTTGGCTGTCTTTATACCTGGTGATGGGACTTCCCCAGTGGCTCAGCAGTAAAGAATCTGTCTATAATGTGGGAGCCGCAGTAGACATGAGTTCAATCCCTGGGTCAGGAAGATCCCCTGGAGGAGGGCATGGCAACCCACTCCAGTATTCTTGCCTGGAGAATCCCATGGATATAGGAACCTGGCAGGCTACGGTCCATAGGGTTGCAAAGAATTGGACACAACTAAAATGACTTAGCAAGCACAGCATGGCTGACCTGATGACATTTAATATCATCCTGTGGCTTTTGTATTTATATATTTAGAACTTTGATCAGATTCATCAAGTTTCCCTAGTTCAAGTTAATAGGTGTCAGTCTTACTGTAGCTTCACTGAGGGAAATGTAGTTTTGTTTTATTTTTCCTTTCTATCTCTGGCTATTTTTACAGTTTTCTCCAGCCTTAAATTTTCAGAAGATATATGAAAATGTAGAAAGTATAGCTTCTTTTCACTCATCCTTTTTAGGATTACTAAAGTTTTGGTGGCTCAGAGGTTAAAGTGTCTGCCTGGAATGCAGGAGACCAGGATTCGATCCCTGGGTCTGGAAGATCCCCTGGAGAAGGAAATGGCAACCCACCCCAGTACTCTTGCCTGGAGAATCCCATGGAGGGAGGAGCCTGGTAGGCTACAGTCCATGGGGTCACAAAGAGTCGGACACAACTAAGCGACTTCACTTCACTTTCACTTTATTAATTTATGACTTGATATCTTTAGTTTATAATATTTTTTTAAAATCTAGTGTCTCTTCAAATTGTGTTTCCACCTCATTCTCTCTCTCCTCTATATTAGAGCCCATATGACAGGCATTTAGCCTTTTCATCGGGACCCATGTCTGTTACCCTTCCTTGTATGTCTTCCATCTTTTCTTTTATTGCTTTAGTCTAGTTGATATCTGTTGCATCTCCAATGGCTCAACAATAAAGAATCCACCTGCAGTGCAGGACATCCACATGGGTTGAATCCCTGGGTTGGGTTGGAAAGATCCCCAGAGGAGGAAACGACAATGCGCTCTAGCATTCTAGCCTAGAAAATCCCATGGACAGAGGAGCCTGGCAGGCTACAGTCAATGGGGTCCCAAAGAGTCAGACATGACTTAGCGACTGAATACACAAGCATATCTATTGTGCTCTTACTTTCTTTATATTTTTTAACACCAGAAATATTTTGTATTAGGGTATAGGCGATTAACAATGTTGTGACAGTTTCAGGTGAATGGTGAAGGGACTCAGCCATACATATACACGTCTCTATTCTCTCCCAAACCCCCTACTTTCATTAATGGTATTTTTCACTTAAAATGTTTTTAATTTGGGCCTTATTATGGTTCTGTGGTGAGTTACCAATACTGTCATTTATTTTCTTATATATGTTGCTCAGTTATTGTAACTGATAACAGTTATTCTAACTGGTAACAGTTATTGTAACTGGTATCAGTTATTCTAACTGGTAACTTCACTATCTTGACACTTTTAGGTTCCCTTTTTATTATGCATTTGTTTTCCTCTCTTACTTTTCACTTGTGCTGTCTCCTGATATTTCTGGTACTTATTAACTACATGTCTGACTACTGATTATGGAAAGTTGTAGAAATTCTGGATAAAGTTGTATTCTTTCAGAGAAGATTTATTACTCTTCAGTTTGTTAAGAAGAGTTGGTATAAATCAAGGACTTCCATCCATTCAAGGACTGAGAGGAAGCAAAGTTGGGTGTTGCGCTTTGTGGAGTCTATTTTGAATTTGGTGTTAGTCACAGTATAGCTTTAAGAGGTCTCAACTGAAAAACGTGTTTTCCAGCACTCTTTGACGCTGTGATGGTCTCTTTCTATTACGTCACTGTCACTGTTGTTGTTCAGTTGCTAAGTCTATATTCGACCCTTTGGTTGAATATAAGGGTCTATATTCGACCTTTTGGTATCACATGCAGTGTAGACTGCCAGGTTCCTTGTCCACGGGATTGTCCAGGCAGAATACTGCAGTGGACTGCCATTTTCTTCTTCATGGGATCTTACTGGATCAGCGATTCAACCCAATTAACAGCCCTAAAATCCACTATTTTTCCTTCCAGTTTTGTGAAAGAAACATAAAGACGTGTCTGATTTACAAGCCAGGTACTCTGATAAATCCTTTCAACTCTACCATTGACCTCCAGAAGCAGCCACAGACATTATGTAAACCGATGAGCACGGTGTGCACAACAGACCCGATCTGGCCCTCGGGCAGCAGCTTATAACTGGTAACTTCACTATCTTGACACTTTTAGGTTCCCTTTTTATTATGCATTTGTTTTCCTCTCTTACTTTTCACTTGTGCTGTCTCCTGATATTTCTGGTACTTATTAACTACATGTCTGACTACTGATTATGGAAAGTTGTAGAAATTCTGGATAAAGTTGTATTCTTTCAGAGAAGATTTATTACTCTTCAGTTTGTTAAGAAGAGTTGGTATAAATCAAGGACTTCCATCCATTCAAGGACTGAGAGGAAGCAAAGTTGGGTGTTGCGCTTTGTGGAGTCTATTTTGAATTTGGTGTTAGTCACAGTATAGCTTTAAGAGGTCTCAACTGAAAAACGTGTTTTCCAGCACTCTTTGACGCTGTGATGGTCTCTTTCTATTACGTCACTGTCACTGTTGTTGTTCAGTTGCTAAGTCTATATTCGACCCTTTGGTTGAATATAAGGGTCTATATTCGACCTTTTGGTATCACATGCAGTGTAGACTGCCAGGTTCCTTGTCCACGGGATTGTCCAGGCAGAATACTGCAGTGGACTGCCATTTTCTTCTTCATGGGATCTTACTGGATCAGCGATTCAACCCAATTAACAGCCCTAAAATCCAGTATTTTTCCTTCCAGTTTTGTGAAAGAAACATAAAGACGTGTCTGATTTACAAGCCAGGTACTCTGATAAATCCTTTCAACTCTACCATTGACCTCCAGAAGCAGCCACAGACATTATGTAAACCGATGAGCACGGTGTGCACAACAGACCCGATCTGGCCCTCGGGCAGCAGCTTATTGACCCCTGCTTTAGGTTATTGCTTTCTGCTTCACCTTAGTGCTGTGTCTGAAATTTGACTAACATCCTACAGGGAAAACTGGCAGAAAGAGTTGAGTCACCTAAATTTCTTTCTGGAATGTGAAGCTCTCAAATGCTGGCCGCCTTGGTAATTCATTGATTAACTTTAAAACATTGTATTTATTTATCAATTTTTTTTATCCTGCATTTATACTAATACTCAATAAAAGGGATGGCTTAATACATATTACTCCATAATAGCCAGAAACAGACATTTCATCTACGTATCCTTCTTCTTTTTGATTATGAAACTGTCTTCCATACAACCCTGGTCTTGTTTGAGAGCTTCCATGATTTCTAGCCTGTCAGGATATTCAAGGTTTATCTCCTGGGTTTGGAGGAGGGCAAGTGCTACAAAGTTGACAGGCTGGCTTCACTTGAAAAATAAAGACATGAAGTGGGAGATAAGAAATACTTCTTTAATTGGAGGGAAGCGGGAGGGAAGCAGGGAGTGATTCAGATAAAGTGAACAGCAAATCAAAAGCTTTGAAATGGGAGTTTGTGTGGAATGTTTTAGAAACATAAGAAAGCCAACATAGCTAAAGCTGAAGAAAAAGGACAGTGTGGGGTGTGAGGCAGTAGGAGGAGAATATGTTAAAGAGTAGAGGCATGCATATGGTATGAGACCTAAAATTCACTAAGCATTCACTAAGCATTCCTCAGTCTTCTATAGGTATATAATATAATAAAAATACTAACACTGTTAACAATTGAATGTAGAAAGGGGAAAGAATAAAGCTAATCTAAAAAAATGTATAGAGAACTATGAATTGGATATTAATATTTCCACTTTATAGATGAAGAATGCTTTGATGTTTTGAAATGTCAACTAAACTACTCAAGATTATACAACTATTTTTAATAATAAGAGACAGAACTAGGAATCAAACTTCAGTGTTTTACATCTGTATGACTTGTATTTCTCTATATGCTATCCTGGGAAATTTGGGAGGAAATAAGATCAGCAGACAGACAACTTTGCCTGCTCTGAATGAAAAGTCAAATCAAGCACATGAGTGACTTGACAGAAGGTGAGGCTAAACAATCAAATGTCCTAATCGTAGAAAAGAGAAAATAAAGTAAGTGGGGGAGCGGAGTAAGAATAAAAGTGAAAGTTGCTCAGTCATGTCCAACTCTTTATGACCCTGTGGACTATACAGTCCATGGAATTCTCTAGGTCAGAATACTGGGGTGGGTAGCCTTTCCCTTCTCCAGGGGATCTTTCCAACCCAGGGAAGGTCTCTCGGGGAATGCATAATTTCAGTTTCCTTTATGGAATTAAGCAAATATTACATCTGAATACATTAAAAAATTATTTGATATTCAAAGAGGAGAAACATTTGTTATGGTTCCCTCCAAAAGGTAATTATTTCTCTATTAATATAAGATGAGTGAACAGAATATGAGGAGAATTAACCCTCCGTGTTGTGTGTGTGGATAGGATAATACCTGAAATTTGCAGAGATGGAACCACACTTCAAGAAGCAATAATGATCAAAGTGGAGTATGTATAAAAGAGCGTGGCCATGGTGATGGGGCAAAAAGTTGTCAGTAANTATAAGATGAGTGAACAGAATATGAGGAGAATTAACCCTCCGTGTTGTGTGTGTGGATAGGATAACACCTGAAATTTGCAGAGATGGAACCACACTTCAAGAAGCAATAATGATCAAAGTGGAGTATGTATAAAAGAGCGTGGCCATGGTGATGGGGCAAAAAGTTGTCAGTAAGGAAACACTTAAGAAAATGAGAATGTTTAGAGTGAAAGAGATTTTAGGAGTAAATAGTTAAGCGACTTAGCAGCAGCAGCAGCAGCAGTGAATTAGTTGTTCTATTGAAAGGGTTATAAACAGATCAAGTGACTAGACTTATTCTATTTTGTTTCAGAATTTATATATGTATGTATGTGTGTGTGTGTATATATATATATATATAAAAACCTAGTTTTTCAATTACTCAATCTGCTTGAAAAATGTAATCAGCTATCTTTGCAGTGACTTTTAATATTTTGAGGATGCTGACGTTTTTGGGAATTAAGACATGAAAACTAACACAGGAATCAAAAAATGTGGATGTAACTTCAAGGTGTTATCTGATCCCTAATGGCATCACGGACTCGATGGACGTGAGTCTGAGTGGGCTCTCGGAGATGGTGATGAACAGGGAGGCCTGGTGTGCTACAATTCATGGGGTCACAAAGAGTCGGACACGACTGAGCGACTGAACTGAACTGAACTGAAATCTCAATTAGGCACTCCTATGGTATCTGTGGGGCTTCCCTGGTGGCTCAGACAGTAAAGAAACTGTCTGCATGCTGGAGACTTGGGTTCAATCCCTGGATTAGGAAGATTCCCTGGAGAATGGAATGGCAACCCACTCCAGTATTCTGGCCTGGAGAATTCCATGGACAGAGGAACCTGGCAGGCTGCAGTCCATGGGATCACAAAGAGCAGGACACAGCTGAGTGACTAACACACACACACACACACACACACACACACACACACACACACAGTATCTGTGACCCCCAGTTGAGAATCTGGGAGAGACTGAGATTTCTCTGTTCTAGAAACGTTTAAGTAGAAGTTGAGCAACCTCTATGGCCTGACATTATAGTTGTTGTTGTTGAGTTGCTCAGTCGTGTCTGACTCTGTGACCCCATAGACTGCAGCATGCCAGGCTTTTCTGTCCTTCACCATCTCCCAGAGTTTGCTCAAACATTGTAGAGAAGCACACTCTGATGAGCTTTTGGCTATGGTCCTAAAATAAGCGTGAAAATTGCCAAATTAGCATGATATATCTGTATGTTCCCTCTCTTGATCACCTGTACAAGGGTATCCTTGTATCCTAAACAGTTATAAAAGCCTCATTACCTTGAAGCATTTCATGCATTGCACCTTTTAAATTATTTCCATGGTGTTAGAGTTGGCAAGAGAATACTTTGAACCTGGTGGCAACGATCTCCATCCAGAAGAGAAAAAAAAAGGAAAAAGAGATGCAACCCAAGCCAGAACCACGATCTACTCTGCAAGACAATTTCTTTAATAAAATGCCAATATCCTCAAACAGCATCAAATTGTCGTATTTATTTTGTTGACTCAGTTGGTTCCTAAATTGCAATTCAAATCACTTACTGGAATATTTCAACGTGTTAAAAATAATATCGAAGCAAACAAAGACTCATGCCTTTCTCACTTCATATAACCATTTTGTTTATGAATTTACATCCCACACAAACTTGTTTTATTTGGATAGCCAGTTTTTCAAAAATATTCTCCAAAATTCTCACAAGCTCACACACACAGTATCTGTGACCCCCAGTTGAGAATCTGGGAGAGACTGAGATTTCTCTGTTCTAGAAACGTTTAAGTAGAAGTTGAGCAACCTCTATGGCCTGACATTATAGTTGTTGTTGTTGAGTTGCTCAGTCGTGTCTGACTCTGTGACCCCATAGACTGCAGCATGCCAGGCTTTTCTGTCCTTCACCATCTCCCAGAGTTTGCTCAAACATTGTAGAGAAGCACACTCTGATGAGCTTTTGGCTATGGTCCTAAAATAAGCGTGAAAATTGCCAAATTAGCATGATATATCTGTATGTTCCCTCTCTTGATCACCTGTACAAGGGTATCCTTGTATCCTAAACAGTTATAAAAGCCTCATTACCTTGAAGCATTTCATGCATTGCACCTTTTAAATTATTTCCATGGTGTTAGAGTTGGCAAGAGAATACTTTGAACCTGGTGGCAACGATCTCCATCCAGAAGAGAAAAAAAAAGGAAAAAGAGATGCAACCCAAGCCAGAACCACGATCTACTCTGCAAGACAATTTCTTTAATAAAATGCCAATATCCTCAAACAGCATCAAATTGTCGTATTTATTTTGTTGACTCAGTTGGTTCCTAAATTGCAATTCAAATCACTTACTGGAATATTTCAACGTGTTAAAAATAATATCGAAGCAAACAAAGACTCATGCCTTTCTCACTTCATATAACCATTTTGTTTATGAATTTACATCCCACACAAACTTGTTTTATTTGGATAGCCAGTTTTTCAAAAATATTCTCCAAAATTCTCACAAGCCCAAGATTTTAAACTTTCGTACAAACATATTTGCACTGATTTCTTTTTCTTCACTTTTAGTGTTCTGGTGCTTCTTTTAGTTAATTTTCAAATTATTTCTTATTTTGCAATGTAGTCTCAGGCAAAGAATGCTTGGATGGAATTTGGAAGAATGTGTTTTCATTTCATTCCCCAAATTTATTAACTAGATGATCTAAAAATATATCAACTAAACAGAGCCAAATCACAAGAAGATAAACACAATATGTGAAAGATGGAAGAGGTGTAGTGGATAAAATGAATGAATGATTATATAAAATTCAATATCCATTATTTGTATGATTAAATGTTAAATCATTTATTATTTATAATTATTAAGATAATATATGACCATTGAGGAAGACCTGGATATGGAGATATTTATAAGTAAAACACATTTTAAAATCTGTAACTCTAGCACCCTGAGATGCCAAAACTATGATGTAATAGTTTCTAGCCTTCTTTTATGCTTACAAATATATATCTCCATATTACATATTCATTTTGATTAGAAGCATATTTATACATAGGCTTATCGCTTAGCTTTCCACTAAGCAATATTCTCATGCAGTTGTTCTGAAAACAAAGTTTTTGATAGCTACATCATATGTAGTTCACCAAATGAAGACAGCCTTTTAATGAGTCCTTTCTTTGGACATTTAGTTTTATTCAATTTTTTAAATAAGTATGACAGTGATGAATGAGCTTCCCAGGTGGTGTTAGTGGTAAAGAACCTGTCTGCCAATGAAGGAGACTTTAAGAGTTGGGAAGATCCACTGGAGTAGGAAATGGGAACCCACTCCAGTATTCTCGCCTGCAGAATCCCTTTGACAGAGGAGCCCGGCAGGCTATGGCCCACAGGGTCACAAATAGTTGGACACGACTGAAGTGACTTAGTATGCACACACGTGATGAATATCTTTGTCCATAAATATTTAGAAACAGCAAATAGATAAAAGAATGTGAATGTTCTAAGCTATTTGATGTATGCCACCAAAGTATCTGCCAGAAAGTTTGCCTATTTTTCAAATTAATTCTAGCAGGCCACCATTACCCTGATAACAAAACCATAAAAGACACTACAGATGAAAAATTACAGGTCAATATCTTTGATGAATACAGATGTAAAAATCCTCAAGAACATATTAGCAAACTGAATCTAGCAATATATAAAAAGTATCATATACCATGATCAAGTGGGATTTATTCTAGGGATGTAGGGATGGTTGATTATCTGCAATCAATTAATGTGATATGGCACATTAACCAAAGAAAGAATGAAAGTCATATGATCACCTCATTAGACACAGAAATAGCATTTGATAAAACTCCATATCCATTCATGATAAGAATCCTCATCAAAGTTGGTATAGAGGGAACATAACTCAATAAAACAAGGCCATTTATGATGTCTAATAGAGAAAAGAAAGCATTTCTTTTAAAATCAGAGACAAGGATGCCCATTCTTGCCACTTTTATCTAACATAGTATTGGAAGTCCTAATCACAGGAATCAGACAAGAAAAAGAATATGCAATGGAGAAAAGACAGTCTCTTCAATGAGTGGTGCTGGGAAAACTGGCCAGCTATATGTAAAAGAATGACTGCCACATTTTTTCTCACTATATGTAAGAGTAAACTCAAAATTGATAAAGGCCTAAATATTAGACCAAAACCCATAAAATTCTTAGGAAAGAACATAGGCAGAATACTCTTAGACATAAATCATAGCAATATTTTTTGATCCATCTCATAAGACAACAGGAACAAAAACAAAAATAAACAAATGGGATCTAATCAAACTTAAAAGCTTTTGCACTGCAAAGAAAACTGTCGCCAAAATGAAAAGATAACCTACTGCATGGGGGAAAATATTCACAAGTGATATGACTAATAAGGGGTTAATGTCCAAAATATGTAAACAGTTCATACAAATCAATAAAAAAAAAACGAATTAAAGGATTGGCAGAAGATATGACTAGACATTTTGCCAAAGAAGACATATAGATAGATGGCCAACAGGCACATGAAAAGATGCTCAAAATCACTAATCATCAGGAAAATGCAAATCAAAACCAAAATAAGATAGTACTTCACATCTGTTAAAATAGTATCATCAAAAAGACCACAAATAAAAAATGGTGGTAAAGATATGCAGCAAAGAGAACCCAAGTACACTTCAGGTGGGAATGTTATTGGGGCAGCCACTATGGAAACAGTAGGGACTTTACTCAAGAAACTAAAAAATAGAACTAACCAGGAATACATGAAATAACAATGAAATTGTTAGTTGCTCAGCCGTGTCTGACTCTTTGCGATCCAATGGACTGTAGTTTACCAGGCTACATTGTCCATGAAATTCTTCAGGATAGGATACTAGAGTGGGTAGCCATTCCCTTATCCAGGGGATCTTCCCCACCCAGGGATAGAATCCCAGTCTCTCGCTTTGTAGGCAGATTCTTTACTATCTGAGCCACCAGGGATAGTATTTTACCAGGCTACATTGTCCATGAAATTCTTCAGGATAGGATACTAGAATGGGTAGCCATTCCCTTATCCAGGGGATCTTCCCCACCCAGGGATAGAATCCCAGTCTCTCGCTTTGTAGGCAGATTATTTACTATCTGAGCCACCAGGGACAGTACGGTCCAGCAATTCCACTCCTGGGTGTATATCTGAGGAAACTGAAAACATTAATTTGAAAAGACATGCACCTCAATGTTCATGGTAGCATTATTTATAATTTTAAAAAAAGTGAAAATTAGCTATTTGCAACAACATGGATGGACCTGAAGGGTAATAGGACTTCCCAGGTGGCACTAGGGGTGAAGAATTCACCTGCCAATGCATGAGATATAAGAGATGTGGGTTCAATCTCTGGATTGCGAATATCCCCTGGAGAAGAAAATGGCAACCCACTAGTATTCTTACCTGGAGAATCCCATGGACAGAGGAGCCTGGCAGGCTATGGTCCCTAGAGTCACAAAGAGTCAGACACAAATGAAGTGACTTGCACGCATGCACGCAGGGTAATAAGCCTAGTAAAATACATTAGAGAAAGACAAATACTGTTTTCACTTATATGTGGAATCTAAAAAATAAAACAAATGAATGAATATAACAAAATAACAAAAATAGAAATGGACTCACAAATATAAAGAATAATGTTCATCAGTGGGGAGAGAAAAGTGGAGAGGGACAATATAGGTGTAAAGGATTAAGAAGCACAAACTAGTAAATACAAAATAAATAAGCTATAAGGATATATTGTACAACACAGGGAACACAGCCAATATCTTATAATAACTTAAAGTGAAAGTGAAGTCGCTCAGTCGTGTCCGACTCTGTGCGACCCTGTGGACTGTAGCCCGCCAGGCTCCTCTGTTCATGGAATTCTCCAGACAAGAGTACTGGAGTGGGTTGCCATTTCCTTCTCCAGGGGATCTTCCCAACCCAGGGATCGAACCCGAGCCTCCTGCATTGCAGGCAGACGCTTTATCCTCTGAGCCACCAGGGAAGCCTATAATAACTTAAAGTGGAATATACTCTATAAAAATATTGAATTACTATGTTGTACATTGAAGTTAATACAAGTTATAAATCAACTATACTTCAAGAAAAATCTTTGTCCAAAGAAGTATTTTTTGCCAAGAAAAAGAGAAAATAAACTTTAACTATAATACTTATAAATGTATGTATTTATTGTATGTAGAAAAAGTGTGAAAGGATTTATGCCCCTTGCAATTTTAATACTTGTGTTTTAAAGGGTGGTGCTAGATAAGACTCTTGAAGAGAGTCCCCTGGAGTGCAAGGAGAGCAAACCCATCAATCCTAAAGAAAATCAACCCTGAATATCCATTGGAAAGACTGATACTGAAGCTGAAGTTCCAATACTTTGATCATTTGATGCAAAGATCTGACTCATTAGAAAAGATCCTGATGCTGGGAAATATTGAGGGAAGAAGGAGAAGGGGACGGCAGAGGAAAAGATGGTTGGATGGTATCACCAGCACAATGGACATAAGTTTGAGCAAACTCTGGGAGATAGTGAAGGACAGGGAAGTCTGGTGTGCTGTGCTGTAGTCCATGGGGTTGCAAACAGTGGGACACGTCCTAGAGACTGAACCACAGCAATCTACCGAGGTAAAAATAAAGTTGGGATCACCATTTTTGCTGAGTGAAAGAAAAAATAGACTGCAGACATCCAGATGGACTTTTCCCTTGCCAATGAGGGACACATTGGGCCACTGGTTACTATAACAACCATGGATTCAAGCCTTACCTGGTATTGGCTAAGAGCACCAACTCAGGTCTCTCAATTCAGAAAACTTAAGCAGAAAATATCTTCTGTCTGGTTTGTCACACCCTATTCACTTTCCTACTTACTAGGATCCCATGTATCTCTGCTCCATACTATTCTGAATTTGTTTAATATTCTAACAGTATGCCGGGCCACAATTCTTAAATAATATTTAAATCCTGAAAGATGATGCTGTGAAAGTGCTGCACTCAATATGCCAGCAAATCTGGAAAACTCAGCAGTGGCCACAGGACTGGAAAAGGTCAGTTTTCATTCCAATTCCAAAGAAAGGCAATGCCATGGAATGTGAAGTCAAGTGGGCCTTAGAAAGCATCACTATGAACAAAGCTAGTGGAGGTGGTAGAATTCCAGTGGAGCTATTTCAAATCCTGAAAGATGATGCTGTGAAAGTGCTGCACTCAATACGCCAGCAAATTTAGAAAACTCAGCAGTGGCCACAGGACTGGAAAAGGTCAGTTTTCATTCCAATCCAAAAGAAAGGCAATGCCAAAGAATGCTCC
Source organism: Cephalophus harveyi (assembly GCA_006410635.1). NCBI lineage: Eukaryota > Metazoa > Chordata > Mammalia > Artiodactyla > Bovidae > Cephalophus > Cephalophus harveyi. The sequence continues at coordinate 68,506 of SJYT01076616.1, forward strand.
AGTTACCGCACAATTGCACTCATCTCACATGCTAGTAAAGTAATGCTCACAATTCTCCAAGCCAGGCTTCAGCAATACGTGAACCGTGAACTCCCTGATGTTCAAGCTGGTTTTAGAAAAGGCAGAGGAACCAGAGATCAAATTGCCAACATCTGCTGGATTATCGAAAAAGCAAGAGAGTTCCAGAAAAAAACATCTATTTCTGCTTTATTGACTATACCAAAGCCTTTGACTGTGTGGATCACAATAAACTGTGGAAAATTCTGAAAGAGATGGGAATACCAGACCACCTGACATGCCTCTTAAGAAACCTATATGCAGGTCAGGAAGCAACAGTTAGCACAGGACATGGAAAAACAGGCTGGTTTCAAATAGGAAAAGGAGTACATCAAGACTGTATCTTGTCACCCTGCTTATTTAACTTTAGCATTAGGTTTCTCAAATGCATGATAATATTTGCTACATTTCTAGCTGCCACATTCTCCACATCCTTTTTACAGCAACACAGATAACTCTCCTTCATTTGGCTAATTGCATCTATTTATCAGTTTGTTAGAAATCTTAGGAGAGGAGGGGTGGATGATCAAGTGACACCACAACTCCACATGTTGGAACAGTTCCATCCATTACTTTATACCCTCCCCTTTCCAGTTCCGATTCTAGAGTGCTTCCCAGTCTTCCTCACACCATGGCACATATATAAAATTCTATTCATCACATCAGGGTGAACAGAGAAAGCATCCTGGCAACAGCCAGTGCAAGGATCAGCTATCCCAGATGCAGACCACTCCTTCTCAACTGCAAAGAATATCTTTTTTGGAGTGCTTACTAAACTTGATATAAGGTGCTTTTATTTTAATTTATTTGTTTCTTCAAACAGTTGCTAAAGAATAATAATCATAAGAAAAAGGTATTCTCACTGCATGAACCTCAAATACTAATGGAAATCTAGAATCTAGCCTATTATAACATCAATACCAGTAGAGGCCAGTCTTACTTAGCTGATATTTTGATATGATAATTATAACTCTTCTTTATCAATTTCTTAAAATAGACATCACTAGGCAACTAAAGAAAGTATAGTAATGCAATTATTCATGTACTTTGAATAAATAGCACTTAGTATTGTAAAACATCTTTTCTTTTCTTCAAATGAGTCCTTATTAGGCTAAAATCATCATGGAAAACAAGACAATGTTGGGGGTTTTATCCATTTGAGAAGCTTCTGTCATTCAGAAGGATTAATTTTTTTGTTCTGATTCCATCCTCTTCCTCCAATTAAATGATTAAGTACCAACTGATTTATTTGGAAATGTATTAAGATATCAATATATTATCTCTGAGACGCTATAATTCACTCACATGATCTAGATGAATTAACCCCATTGTCTGTTGGTTTACTCGGTTCAGAAAGTGAAAACTGAGGTTTTTGGAATTACAGAAACTTAAGGCAGAAAGTCCTAAGTAAGCATTTAAACTAGAGATTAGCAGTATTTTTCTGAAAAGGATCAGATAGTAAGTATTTTTGACTCTCTGGGCTAGACAGTCTTCCTGGTGATGGCTCAACACTGCTGTTGTGTGGCAGCAGAAGGGGCCACAGTCAAACCCTAAGTAAACAAATGTGGCCACATTTGGCCCACAGGCTGTGGTTTGCTGACCACTGATCTAAATGTATTTCCATTTGGAGACAGAGTGCTATCCAGAAAGGATAATCTTGTCTCTGGTTTCAGATCAATGGTGGGAAGTCAGATTTCCTATCTCCCAGATATTCACTCTTTGCATGTTGTTACATTATTTGGTTTTAGCCAAAAATAGGAAATGAATGGCATTAAAATGATCAGGGATGTTTCATTGAGCTATGCAACTATTAAAAAGTTAAATCAATACTAATAACTAATATATATTTATCCAGTACTATATAGTATATAATAGGCTAAGTTTTTACATCATTTTTATTTAATCTTGACTTAACCCTATGAGGTAGATTCTTTTATTATCTCTCATTTAGGTATCAGTTCAGTTCAGTCGCTCAGTCGTGTCCAACTCTTTGCGAGCCCATGAATCGCAGCATGCCAGGCCTCCCTGTCCATCACCATCTCCTGGAGTTCATTCAGACTCACGTCCATCGAGTCCGTGATGCCATCCAGCCAT
>SJYT01076616.1:87467-127659 GCA_006410635.1 Cephalophus harveyi
AAGATGTGTATAAGAGAAAAGTTTTACGGTTATAATCTTGGAAAATTAAAATATTATCCACTAAAACCTCTCATTTGAAAACATAATAAAAAGAAAAAGGATAAATATTCCTCTTAAGAATAATCCCATATAAAACAAGAGAGGAAGAGTGTGGTTATTTGTCCAGGTAATTTTTATTCACTTAGTTCATCTCCTATCTGTTGTACTACAGTGCATTGCACTAGTTACATTCCATTGCAATTTGGTGTTAAATCATTTCAGTGGAAGAAAGCATTTATGGTCTGTAAAGTATTAAACTCACAAAAGCAAAATTTTTGTGGCAGTTCTTTCAATAATAAAGCTACTTTTATAGCCTTAGTTTATATTGTTATGGTAAGAAAAAATAACTTATTGGTTGATTGGAACCAACTTAAAAAAGATTCGCTTATTTGTTCTTCAAGCAACACAGTGCAGAGTTTCTTTGCTTTCAGCACAGTTTGTAACCATGAAGAGTATATTTAAAATAAACAACAATAGAAATAAGCTATTCCATGTTAAAATATAACCCTTTATAGAATAAAATTTTCCTGCATTTTAAGATATTGAATGATGATAACCTGAGCACAGTTGACAGTTAACTGTGGGATCTTAGGCAAGTCTTTTCCTAATTTTGAGCCTCAGTTTACTAATCTGCAAAGGAAGGAAGGTGCTTCCCTGGTGGTTCAGGGCTAAAGAATCTGCCTGACAATGCCAGAGATGCAAGTTTAATCTCTGGTCCAGGAAGATCCCCTAGAGAAGGAAATGGCAAATGACTCCAGTATTCTTGCCTGGGAAATCCCAAGGACAAAGGAGCCTGGTGGGCTACAGTTCATGGGGTCACAAAGAGTTGGACACGATTGAGTGACTGGACAACAACAAAGAAAGGAATGGCATATATATCCTTTATGGAGGGACAAACAATACGTACAGATGGAAGATTAAGAACCCACATTTTAGGCAGGCTGCTGCTGCTGCTAAGTCACTTCAGTCGTGTCCAACTCTGTGCGCCCCATAGATGGCAGCCCACCAGGCTCCCCCATCCCTGGGATTCTCCAGGCAAGAACATTGGAGTGGGTTGCCATTTCCTTCTCCAACGCATGAAAGTGAGAAGTCAAAGTGAAGTCGCTCAGTCGTGTCTGACTCTTCGCGACCCCATGGACTGCAGCCCACCAGGCTCCTCCGTCCATGGGATTTTCCAGGCAAGAGTACCAGAGTGGGGTGCCATTGCATTCTCCAGGCAGGCAGATCAAATGAAAACCTAACTTTCAGAAGTGTGGAATGATATGATTTTGGACAAATTACTTTACCTCAGTAAATACTAGCTGTATTTGTAAAATGGGGATTACTATATTTGCCACAGATGGAATGATAAATAGAACTATCATGTTGGGAATATAACGGAGGAGGTATGCAACAAGAAGCAAAGCCAGATGTGTGGCAAGGAGGGTTGTGGCATTATACATGCAAAAGATGCTGACTCAAGCCAAAGCAGAAGCAGAAGAGTTGATGAGATCAGATTAGATTCAGGATATATCTTGAAGGAGAAGCTAAGAGAACTGGCTGATTAATTGAGTATGAAAGGGGAGGAAAAATAGAGAATAACTCTTGAATCTTTGACCTGCATAATTAAGTGAATACTACTTTGTCAACAAAGGTCCTTCTAGTCAAGGCTATGGTTTTTCTAGTGGTCATGTATGGATGTGAGATTTGGACTATAAAGAAAGCTGAGCGCTGAAGAATTGATGCTTTTGAACTGTGGTGTGGGAGAAGACTCTTGAGAGTCCCTTGGACTGCAAGGAGATCCAACCAGTCCATCCTAAAGGAGATCAGTCTCTGGTGTTCATTGGTGGGACTGATGTTGAAGCTGAAACTCCAATACTTTGGCCACCTGATGCAAAGAGCTGACTCATTGGAAAAGAACCTGATGCTGGGAAAGACTGAGGGCAGGAGGAGAAGGGGACAACAGAGGTGAGAGATCTCATCTCAGAGATGAGATGGTTGGATGGCAGCATTGACTCAATGGATATGGGTTTGGGTGGACTCTGGGAGTTGGTGATGGACAGGGAGGCCTGGTGTGCTGCTGTTCATGGGGTCGCAAGGAGTCGGACACGACTGAGCAACTGAACTGAACTGAGACAGAATCTAAGAAAGCACAGCTGAGAGCAATGGGGTACTTGGTGAAATATTAAGAGGTCAGTGTTGGCTATCCTAATTTGAGATGTGTGTTCCCTAGTAAAGAAAAATTTTCAACTGGGTTAAATACTAAAGAACTAAGACAGGTTCAGAAATTAAATTTAGGAGTATTGAGAGCCATAGTTGATCCAAACAAAAGTAGTTTCTGAGTAGTAGTAGAAAAAAAAATTTGATTAGGATAGAAAGATAAGATGTGAAGAAGTAGAAAAAGCAAATGGAAAGATTTTTCCCAAAAGAGATACCATGATACGGAAAAAGGGATAAATAAGGAGATAGGGAAAGGGCCACATATTTAAAGTGCCGGATATTATGGCATATTTTATGCTGATGAAGTGATTCAGTAGAGAGAGTAGAACTGATAATGTAGTGGAGGATGAGGAGATGACTGAAGAAGCAAAAACCTTGACTAGGTACAATGGTGCTGGATTTTGTATTTATGTATTAAAATTAGCCTTAGAAGAAGCAGGAGTAGTTTGATCACAATTGCAAGAGTGAAAGCAGCATATTTTGTTACAGCTTCAGCAGGCTCATGTATCACACACATGTATACATAGATCTTAATTATTTTATACCATAAAAGAACCACCAAAGCCCAAGTACTGATATTCTTCTGAAACCTGGGTCATAGTATAAAAAGAAGAGTAGTTGTAACAGTAATTAAACATTCTATAGGGGAATCGAGCAGAGACTATGAAATCAAGGAAGCCCATAAGTGTTAGTCTATTTGGAAAATAACTTCTAAAATACTAAAATAATAGCTCCTCATTTACTCACTGTTGTAATACTCTGGCTTCTTTTTACTATAATTGACAGAACCCAACTCAGACTAAAGCAAAGGAGAATTTATTTGCTCAGGGAACTGAAAAGTTCAGAGATACCTGCTAATTTATGTCATTGAATATCTGTCTCTCTCTAGAGTTGATCAGTGATTTGCTCTGGTTAAATTTGTTCTCATGAAGATTTACACCTTATGCTAGAAGGTGGCAAAGAGCAACTCTACACTTATAATCTTCCAGCAGAGCAGCTTCTCTGGGAAATATGGCTACCCTTTCCTAATAACTGAAAAACTTTCCCAAGGTTGACTTTTAGTAGCCCAACTAGTGTCATCATTTACTGCTTCTTAAAAGTACTGTGGTGTTGGAGAAGACTCTTGAGAGTCCCTTGGACTGCAAGGAGGTCCAACCAGTCCATCCTAAAGGAGATCAGTCCTAGGTGGTCATTGGAAGGACTGATGCTGAAGCTGAAACGCCAATACTTTGGCCACCAATGAGTTGACTCATTGGAAAAGACTCTGATGCTGGGAGGGATTGGGGGCAGGAGGAAAAGGGGACGACAGAGGATGAGATGGCTGGATGGCATCACGGACTCGATGGATGTGAGTCTGAGTGACCTTTGGGAGATGGTGATGAACAGGGAGGCCTGGCGTGCTGCGATTCGTGGAGTCTCAAAGAGTCGAACACGACTGAGCGACTGAACTGAACTGATGGAATCTAGAAAGATGGTGCTGATGGATCTATTTATAGGGGCAGCAATGGAGACACAGACAAAGAGAACAGATTTATGGACAAGGGCAGGGGTGAGGAAGGAGAGGGTGAGATGAATGGAGAGAGTAACATGGAAACATACACACTACCATATGTAAAATAGATATCCAGTAGAAATTTACTGTATGGCTCAGGTAACTCAAATTGGGCCTCTGAAACAACCTGGAGAGGTGGGGAAATGGTGGGAAGTGGAAGTGGGGTTCAAGAGGGAGAGGACATATGTACACCTATGGCTAATTCATGTTGATGTATGGCAGAACTCAAACCAGTATCGTAAAACAATTATCCTTCGATTTAAAAATTTAAAGAAACAAAGCCTATGTTCGATACAGGATACAGGATGCTTGGAGCTGGTGCACAGGGATGAGCCAGAGAGATGATGTGGGGTGGGAGGTGGGAGGGGGATTCGGGATTGGGAGCTAATATACACCCATGGTGGATTCATGTCAATGTATGGCAAAACCAATACGGTATTGTAAAGTAAAATAAAGTAAAAATAAAATTTAAAAAATAAAAAATAAAAAAAAATAAAAATTTAAAGAAACAGATTTTCAGAGACTATGTAAAAATTTAGTAAATGAAGAAGTTTCTGTTTACATAATACACTAATTGCATATATATTTTTGAGTTTTACATAAATATAATGAAATTTTTAAATTTATCAGAATCCTTGTGTAGAGTACACCAGGTGTCTCACTGTGAAACTTGTTGCTTCACATGAGTATGATAGTGTTTTGTTATTCTTTGAGATTAAATAAATAAAAACATAAACAATGATCCTTTAATAAAGATCGAAATAGTGACTAAAATCTTTATTTTACTAGATAACTCAGATTTTTAATAACTAAAGGATGTCTGATATGTAAAATATATAGAAACTTAAGAATCTGATCTTAGGTTAGGACAAGCTTAATAAAATGTGACTGCTATTTTTCCTCTGTCTCCAAAATGACTTTCTTTTTCCCTTGGACAGCCAAAAATTCTCAATTCCAGGAAAAAAAGCTATGAATACAAAATTTTAAATAAATTGTTTGGCCCTAAATAAAGGTAGCAAAACTGTGTATAGTCAGTCATGATTCATAGAGTCTCTTTAACACAACTAAATGGACATGTATTTTTATATTATCTTTAAACAGGACACTAAATAGCATGATGGTTTATGAGATTTATATCTGAAATATATGCTTATGTGAAAAAATATATATGTATGGAACATACATATACATACATACATATACATACATATGTGTGGTCCAGTATAGTCATTTGGGTTCTTTGACAGAAAGCAATGAGGCTGATTTAGACTGAGCAAAACAAAATATATATGTTTATTTGGAAGTTATAGTTTAGTCGTAGAATCAAAGGGATTATGGACTGTAATGTGCCCCCCTAAATACATATATTGAAGTCCCAATTCCTCAGTACCTCAGAATATGAATTGTATTTGAAGACAGAATCCTTAAAGAGGTAATTAAGGTAAAGAGAGGTCTTATGGGTGGACCCCAATTCAATATGACTAATGTCATTTTATAAGAGGAGTTTAGGACATAGGCATGCAAAAATTCAAGACCACGTGACCACAGGGAGCCATCCACAAGCCTAAAAGGAAACCAACACTTGATCTTGGACTTCCAACCTCCAGAACTATGTGAAAATATATTTCTATTGTTTAAGTTTCCTACTCTGTGGTATTTTGTTACAGAAGTCCCAACAAATATGTTACTGAACAACCAAGTGTCAGAAAGAATGCAGGTAAGGCATTGTAAAAGCTGTTGCTGCTACTGCTGCTAAGTCGCTTCAGTCCTGTCTGACACTGTGCGACCCCATAGACGGCAGCCCACCAGGCTCCCCCGTCCCTGGGATTCTCAAGGTAAGAACACTGGAGTGGGTTGCCATTTCCTTCTCCAAAGCAGGAAAGTGAAAAGTGAAAGTGAAGTCGCTCAGTCATGTCCGACTCTTCACGATCCCAATGACTGCAGCCCACCAGGCTCCTTCATCCATGGGATTTTCCAGGCAAGAGTACTGGAGTGGGGTGCCATGGTCTTCTCTGATTGTAAAAGCTAGTCAATAGTTATTTCAGAATCCCATCCCTTGCATTAAATAAGTGTGAAGTCTGTCCATCATTGCACAAGTTCAAAGTACAAAATTCCAGAAGAAAGAAGCTGAATGGTGAAGGTTGAGTAACATTCCTAACTCTTGGCCAGGATAAAAAAAATTATCTTGTTTTACAGCTATATCAAAACTGCATAAAATAAGAAAAAGAGAGCACCTAAATAATATAATAAATACTTCCTATTACAGCTCTTAACATCTTCCAGAATATCACACTCTCAACAGAGGAAGATCAAGTATGGAATCCTAAACTCTACAGAACAGGAAAATCCAGGATAGCCCAAGACTAGACAGAAACTCTGCATGTCTGGAGAGGGATGGGAGGGCTATTATTAGGCTATCAAATGAGAAAGGGGGAGAGGGGCCTGTCTTTTAGAGATGATTTCATAGGTCACAGAAAGAAGTTTACATTTATTTCTCAGTGCAATGTGAAACCACTGCCATTTTATTTAGGCTTCAGATTGCCTGATAAATAAATAAAATAAAATCTGAAAAAAAAAAGACTCAATTGGGAAAGTTTTTGAGTTATTAGTAACAGCCATATTTCCTAGAGAAGCTGCTGAACTGCAAGACTGTAAGTATGGAGCTGTTCTTTGCCACCTTCCATCATTCACAACAATGTGAATATACTAAAAGCTACTGAATTGTATGACTTTGAGGTGAATTTTAAATTAAATATCACTAAGCCTTTACTGAAAAAACTTGGTGATTTAACAGTGAAACAAAATTGAAAATGAACTGATCAGAAAAATTTTAATTTATTACCATTGACCCAATCTTTTTTTTTTTTTTACTTTACAATATTGTATTGGTTTTGCCATACATCAACATGAATCCGCCACAGGTATACACATGTTCCCCATGCTGAACCTCCCTCCCTCCTCTCTCCCCGTACCATCCCTCTGGGTCGTCTCAGTGCACCAGCCCCAAAATTTCTTTTATGTGGGTGGTTTTCAATGTACAAACATCTAAAAAGTTACTTTCATTTCTTTACAGCAATCTGAGTAAGAATACCTCTATTAAACAAACAAGTTTTGTTCCTTGGACATATTTACAGCCTTCTGTGAACATGGGCTAAGGTGGGAAAGGCTTAAAAACTCTGTACTGCTCCATGTCTCCATCTGATGCAATAACCACAGATATTTGAATTTTTTTTTAGGTGAAGCATGACATGTTAAGGAATCTATGAATGAGTTATTTAAAAATATTAAAGAATGGGAAAAGATTTCTCAGTACAAAGAATTAAAGTTGCAAAATTTCCCAATATTTTTCTTTACCTTTCCTTCCCCTTTTGCATGTGTGTGTTGCTGGTGTTCAGTTCGGTACTGTCTATCAGATAAATAAAAAATCTACATAGATTCTAGCAAAACAGGAGCACCAAAGTCATAAAATTATTGAAATAATTTCATGTAGGATATGCTTTAAAAACCACAAAAGCTGTCATAAATGAAAAGATAATAAAATGTTTCTTTGAGTTCCGTATGGTAAAGAATCTACCTGCAATGCAGGAGATCTGGGTTTGATCCCTGGGTAGGGAAGATCCCAGAAAGGGAATGGCAACCAACTCCAGTATACTTGCCTGGAGAATTCCATGGACAGAGGAGCCTGGTGGGCTACTGTCCGTGGGATCACAAAGAGTCGAACACGACTGAGTGACTAACACTTTTACTTTCACTTTTCACTCATTTTATTTGGGAAGTTATGTAATTTGAAATCCATATATAGAAACATGATCTTAGTTCAGTAATGCTTTAAGGGTGTTACTGGACATATTTCATTAGAAGTAAAGCAATTGACAAATGGTTGAAATTGATAAAATCTCCTTGCACATCTGTTTTATTAGCTTTGACGGTATCAATAAAATCTCCTGAATCTTTACTGCTTAAATATTTCCTGTGGAATCATAGCACAGAGATAGGATGGTCCTTATTAACTGGCTCAGAGATGAAGACTTAGGTATTAGAGAACATTGGGGCTCAAGCTGACCAAGAATAAGTCAAATGAGTGATGAATGCACAGAAAATTATGGCAATTTTGGACACTGTGGATTTAGTGTGTTTATAATCATAATGGTTAAATTCTTTTCTTCAATAGTAGGCAGCATGAGAAGATGTTTGATGTTTAGATCAGAATTTTTTGTTTCTCTTGCCAAATATATTAGAAAAAAGTGTGCTATCAAATGGACTACCGGGTAAAACAGTTCAGACAATCAAGCTTGTCAGTCGAGCCAAGAGGAGCCAGTTACATGACCTGTAAATAGGTGTTTTTGTGGAGGTAAAAGCTGTACATCATGTTTCTAAATGAATAAGGCCAAGCAACTCTGAGCAGAGTGGTTAACTTTAGGTTTCCTCTCATTTCTCCATGCAACTAATATTTGACCTTCTCTGCCTGACTCCCTCTCTGTGTCTTCAGCTTGCTGACTGTAGATCCTGGTACTTTTCAGCCTCCATAATCCTGTGAGCCAATACTTAATAATGACTTTATACATTATTGGCTCTATTTCTCTAGAGAACCCTGATCAACACAAGGAATTAACAAAATTTTGGTAGGTATTTTTGCCTCTAGTATTGATATCTATCCTATTCATTCCCCTTTTGTCTTCATACAAATTCTCAGAACATCCTTACTTGTTCCATTCTTATTTGTTCCACTGAATTTCTGGTCTATCAGAGGATACTCAGTGGGCACTAACCAAGGTGATAATTTAATAAGAATGCTTGAGGATTGATTTTTTTTTTTCAACTTTAACACTGTCTGTAGAAGCTTCTCAGAGTACACAGGACCTCTCATGACTAATTCATCTACACATTTACCTAAAAATAGGAATTCACACTAAATAAAATAAACACTTTTTTGACAAAGCAATACTTTAATGCCCACTGAGATGTCCTTATAAATACCCCAAGTGAAGAACATGAAAAGTAGGTATACATTTATATCCATATTTCTATTATAGGAAAAGTATGTATAAAGTATCTTATTTCCTTAAAATATCCATATACACTTGTATTCTTATCACACCTGGCACTTATTAGTATGTTGAATAACATTATTTGTAACTGTGTAAACATTTTTATAGCTCTTAAATATATTTTAAATTAAATAATCAAGTAAACACTATCGTCATGCTATTTCCCTAATGTAAATAATAAATATAGAAAAGCTTTTGTATACATATATATCTGTCTCTTATACACATCTAATAACATTATTTGTAACTGTGTAAACATTTTTATAGCTCTTAAATATATTTTAAATTAAATAATCAAGTAAACACTATCGTCATGCTATTTCCCTAATGTAAATAATAAATAAAAGTAAGATTTAAATGAAGTATATCAAAATATAAGTCAATGTGAGCACCTTTTAAAAGTTGTTTCTTAGTTTTGTGCATCATAAATACAAATAAAATAGAAATGACAAGGGTTAGCTTAATGATTATTTTACAGTTACTAAGACAATATCTTGAGGATAATTTCAGAGTTTTGGATCCAGGTCATGCTACATAGAAATGAACTCTCTGTTATTGGGTTTCATATCTAGAATAATATATTTTATTAGTGACTAAAGTGAAGGCACCACCCTTGAACAATGTACTTTGGCAAAAGTGAAGTCATCTGTTTCTTTTATCATTCACAGTCTCAAGGGACTTGTGTTTATAAGAGATGTGAATATACCTTATTGATGTGATGTCACAAATTACCTGTAGTTTTTAGTGGTTTGATTGGGACACTGTGGAAATGCATTTTTCTTTTGCCATACTCATTTTCCATCATTTGATGATGCTTTCTGGCATTCAGATTCTGCCAACCAGCATACATTTTGCGTGTTAGAGGTACACAATTAAATTTTTATCAATGACTTTTTTGGCATAAAAAGCTAACATCAGTTCAGTCAGTCAGTTCAGTCGCTCAGTCGAGTCCGACTCTTTGCGATCCCATGAACTGCAACACGCCAGGCCTCCCTGTCCATCACCAACTCCTGGAGTTCACCCAAACCCACGTCCATTGAGTTGGTGATGCCATCTAACGATCTCATCCTCTGTTGTCCCCTTCTCCTCCTGCCCTCAATCTTTCCCAGCATCAGGGTCTTTTCAAATGAGTCAGCTCTTCATGTCAGGTGGCCAAAGTATTGGAGCTTTAGTTTCAAATCAGCCCTTCCAATGAACACCTAGGAGTGATCTCCTTTAGGATGGACTGGTTGGATCTCCTTGCAGTCCAAGGGACTCTCAAGAGTCTTCTCCAACACCACAGTTCAAAAGCATCAATTCTTTGGCACTCAGCTTTCTTTATAGTCCAACTCTCACATCCATACATGACCACTGGAAAAACTATAGCCTTGGCTAGATGGACTTTTGTTGGCAAAGTAATGTCTCTGGTTTTTAATATGCTATCTAAGTTGGTCATAACTTTCCTTCTGAGGAGTAAGCGTCTTTTAATTTCATGGCTGCAGTCACCATCTTCAGTGATTTTGGAGCCCCAAAAAATAAAGTCTGACTCTGTTTCCACTGTTTCCCCATCTATTTGCCATAAAATGATGGGCTGGGATGCCATGATGTTAGTTTTCTGAATGTTGACTTTAAGCCAACTGTTTCACTCTCCTCTTTCACCTTCATCTAGAGGCTCTTTAGTTCCTCTTCACTTTGTGCCGTAAGGGTGGTGTCATCTGCATATCTGAGGTTATTGATATTTCTCCCAGCAATCTTGATTCCAGCTTGTGCTTCATCCAGCCCAGCGTTTCTCATGATGTACTCTGCATGTAAGTTAAATAAGCAGGGTGACAATATACAGCCTTGATGTAATCCTTTTACTATTTGGAACCAGTCTGTTGTTCCATGTCCAGTTCTAACTGTCGCTTACTGACCTGCATACAGGTTTCTCAAGAGGCAGGTCAGGTTGTCTGGTATTCCCATTTCTTTCAGAATTTTCCACAGTTTATTGTGATCCACCTCATAAATATCCTTCAGATATGCAAATACATGAAGAGCACTCCAGAGAGAAATATAACTGAATAACAACCTTGAATTGGTCATCACAGCATAGTTCTTATCTGTGTCACATAGATCTCCCTGAATATGTATTATTGGAATGCCATTCAAGCTGATCCAACAGCAGAAGCTGCAGAAATGAATGCTAAAAGCCCTTTACTCATTTTGCAGCTTTTCACTAATCTCATATGAAATGTTACCATCTGAGTTTTTCCTATTCATTATAAAATGACAGTTATTAAAAATTTTGTGTTTTCACAGACTATATGCATGTGTATATACATATGCACACAAGTGTGTGTGTATACATTGTTGGAAAGAATGGAAGTTTATAAAATCAAGTTTATTCATTCACATGCTCACTCAAACAACAGGAATTAAATATATTTTCTGTGTCAAACATTGTACTAAGTACTATGGAAGGAATTCTTTAAACATCAGCTTTCTTCTTAAGTAGGAGGAAGGGTTGTTGTTATTGTTTTGTTGCTAAGTTGTGTCCGACTCTTTGCAAACCCATGGACTGTAGCCCACCAGGCCATCTGTCCATGGAATTTCCCTGGCAAGAATAGTGGAGTGGGTTGTCATTCTTTCTCCTGACCCAGGGATTGAACCTACATTTTCTGCATGGGCATGTGGATTCTTTACCACTGATTCATCAGGGAAAGATATGATTAAACAAAGAATTATATAAAATATTTATCTATTATTATGATTAGTGAGCAATAGACATACTATGTTCTGTGAGGATATATACCTGAAGAATCAAAACTATTTATTTGGATGAGAAAGTTGGAAATACGTAACTGTGAAACTGACTTTTAATTGCAACTTGGAGTATGAAATGCAAGGCCAAGTGAATTACCAAGTGATATCTATCATAATAGACCTATTCCTTGGATTATAAATTCAGAAATCTCTGAGGGATATGCCTCAGTGGAAAAGACTAATAAAAGCTGGCATCAAGTCTGTGAATAATTACCAATACCCCTACCATCATTACAGATGAAATATCATTTTTCAGCTGAAGACTGAGGCCAAAAAAATGTTTTTGAGATGAAAACTAGTTTACTGCTTTTATTTCTCTGCTTCTGATCCTATTTTCTTCATAATCCCTTTTTTCATTTTGACCCCCAAGAGAGTCCTGAAAAAGAATTTTGAAATAGTGAAAGAAGCAGGATATGAACAAAAGACAAATAATAAACAGAAAAACAGAATATTATACCTTTGTTGCAGACATAAATCTTTGTTGACAAATCTGGCCAACAAAATACAAAAATTCTTTCTTCCTGACGCTACAGCCATAGGGTCTAGTTTGGTGCCAAGACATGGACTGGGGACAGGACATCTGTTCTCCAGAATCAGTTCACAGAATTGACAATGGAATTTCACTGTCCCTGCCTGCAGGTCCTGCAAGATCTAGTGGTTCTCCGTGGCTTCTGCGCTCTTCCTGGGGGACAGACATCTGCTTGTAGTCTCATTTGTATAATTGACCAGGCCAGCATTTCAATCTTGGTGCCTTGCCTCCCAGGTGGTAGAGCTGGGAAGCATGGCATAGCTCCCTTGCTCTTCTCCAGTCTACATACATTTCCATATTTCTCTGCCTGTACCATGGAGAGATCTACTTGTAGTCTGAGTGAAATCTCTTTTTTTCATGATTCTTAAAATCACCTTGTTTAAGCCTACCACCATCAGAAATTTTGGAAACAAAAGCTAGAAACTAAAGTGTGTTCCTTACTTTCTGACCTGCAGTAAGGGAGCATAGAATTTGCCGCCTGCTTTACTGGGGGAAATAGAAAGGTAAAATGAAGAAGAAGAAATGAAACATAAGGATTTCAAAATACTTCCCAAGTAAGTAAGGAATGTATGGTCTAGAAGAGATGCTTAAAAATGAAATAAAAATAGATAATCCAGTGATAAGTGAAACAAAACTGAGCCTTCAAGTACAATCTCCAAATCTAAATTTCCACTGTCTTTTGCACTTCTGCATTTCTCTGGTAATAGCCTGTTTGCAATATGGTCATTGCATACTTATGTTCTTCCTTGAGACAGATGCAGCCTCTTACTTTTATTGTCTTTTCTTCCTTAAAAACTACGTCAATATTTTACATAAAATTATTGAAAAATAATTGTAACTTATTATTTATGTTATAATTATAACTTATAGTTAGTTATAAGTTATAATTATATAGCTATATAATAACTATATAGTTATTATAAGTTATAATAACTATAACTTATTATAGTTATTATAATAACTATATAATAGTTATTATGTAAGTTACATATAACTTCCCACTATTTCCTGAATAAATAACTGAATATAGAAGGGAATATTTTTAACCACAGCATTTCAAATACATGAAGTTCAAAAGAAATATTGACACAGTACTTCAAAAAGTAATCAAAAGCTGAGGAAAGAGTTTCATGAATGAGAGTGCTGAGCCTTTTTATTTGATCTCTGATATTCATGTAAAGTCTAGTACTAATAGATCTAAATGCTTGTCAGAATTTTCCAAAAACTGTAATAAGTATATTTTTATAATCTTTCAAAATACTCTTTAGTGGTATTTCTGAAATTACATATATGGCCTAATTCCTTATTATGCAATACCTACAGATCTTCTCAAGAATAGTTAGCTTACCACTTAGAAATATACAATACCAAAGTTTATGTATGTGGAAAAGTTTGTGCAAAATGTCACAAACTGGCACACTGCGAGTTAATCTGCATTGAGTCATTGGTTGCCTCCCCTAGAAAGCAGATTCTGAACCAGAGGTTAGCAGGCAGGCAGTTTATTAAGAAATACTATTGGAATTACGTCTGTGGAATGGGAGGATTGGACTACAGAATATGCAGACTCAACAATGGCCCCAGCAAGCCCCATGGGAGCTCTGAAGCTGAGGTCCCTCTCTATTTGTCCCAAGTTCTGGGGAGGGGACTAGATATTTGTATCCATGCTATTGAATGTTGGCTGCTCCAATATTTGTGCTTAGCAACAAAACTTGTTAGCTGAAGGAATTTGGAAAAGGATTCTAGCACTTCTAGCAGGTAAAGAAATATGCTTCATTCTTAAAAGAAGATATGCAGGAAGAGGCATACCATGACATCCATAAAAAACAGTATTAAAGAAAGGAAATGAAAAACAATGGTGTGCATATAAGCAAGTCAATGGAACAGAATTGAGAACCCAAATATATGCCCAGGCAAAAGTGGGAAGTTGTTATATAATAGAGGGGATATTATAAATCAGTGAAGAAAATATAAGGCATCTTATACTTAGTGCTAGAATAATTGCATTATAATTATAACAAGAAAAAAGATCCTTAATATTACACACTCACAAAAATATATTCCAGATAATTAAGGATTTTAATGGAAAAATAATTCAAAATTATAAGAAATGTACTAGAAATTTTTATTTATAGGAGTAAATACTTTATTAGATAAATTCTGAGATTATTTGTAACAGTAAGATATTTTTATTTATATTAATATTAAATTTTATAGTTTTATTAATTTACAAATTGATATAAAGAATAAACAACTAAGTAATAAAATAAAGACTGTAAATAAGTGATTCAACTAGGAAGAAATCCAAAAAAGCCATAAGATTTTTTTATAATCTTAATAGTAAAAATATGAAAGTTAAAACAACAATGAGATATGTCAAATGTATAAATCAAGCAGAAAAAAATGTCTGACAATATCAAGACTGGTGCAAAAGAGACAAGAATTTTCATGTATTAGGGCTGATGAATTGATGTAGTGGTAAAACAACGTTAGAAAACAATTTACATTTCTTATTTGAGAAACTCTTCAAAATAAAATAACTATTGTCTCTAAGTCATTTTCCAACTCTTTGTGACCCCATGGACCCCGTAGCCCCTGAGACTTCTCTGTCTATAGGATTACCTAGGCAAGAATACTGAAGTGAGTTGCCACTTCTTTCTCCAAGGGATCTTCCTGGCCCAGAGGTCAAATCCGTATCTCCTGCTTGGCAGGCAGATTCTTTACCATTGAGTTACCAGGGAGGAGATGGATCTTCAGATGTCAGTTCTTCCTAATGATCTATAGATTCAATACAGTCCCCATAAAAATACCACCAACTTGTTTTATGGACATTGACAAATGGATTCTAAATTTTATATGGAAAAGCAGAAGATACACAATAGCCAATATGCTATTGTAAAAGTATGTGATGCCTATTTGAGGCTTCAACAACCCTGAGACACAATCCATGCAAGAAATAAGTAGTAAGGTGGACTTCATTCAAACTGAAAACTTCTGCTCTGCAAAAGAAAATGTGAAGAGAATAAGAAGATAAGCCACAAACTGGGAGAAAATATTTGCCACATATACGTATGACAGAAGAAAGACTGTAATCCAAAATATATGAAGACCTTTAAAAACACAAAAATAAGAAAACAACCTGATAAAAGAATGGGCCAAAGATAACTAAATGAAGTGGAGACAGGCAACTTTCCAGGGAAAAAAAAAAAAAAATCAGAACAATTATAGTGAAGATGATCCAGGATGTCAGAAAGAGAATGGAGAAGATGCAAGAAATGTTTACTAAAAACCTAGGAGAACTAAAGAACAAACAAAGAGATGAGCAATACACTGGAAGGAAGCCATAGCAGAATAACTAATACAGAAGAGCTGATCTGGAAGACAGAATGGTGGAAATCACTGCCACAAAACAGAATATAAGAAAAAGAATGAAAAAAAAAAAGTGAAGACAGCCTGAGAGACCACTGGGACAACATTAAATGCACCAACATTCGCATTATAGATGTCCCAGAAGGAGAAAAGAGAGAAAGGACCTGAGAAAATATTTGAAGAGAAAAATCTGAAGCTGAAAAATTCCCTGACATGGGAAAAGAAATAATCAACCAACTCCAGAAAGCACAGAATCCCAGGTAGGATAAATCCAATGAGGAATACACTGAGACACACAGTAATTAAAGTGACAAACATTAAAGACAAAGATAAAATATTAAAAGCAATAAGGGAAACATGACAACATACAAGGGAACTCCCATAAGTTTATCAGCTGACTTTTCAACAGAAACTCTATAAGCCCTAAGGGATGACATGATATATTTAAAGATGAGAGGGAAGGAACTGCAACCAAGTATATTCTACCCAGGAAGACTCTCATTCACATCTGATGGATAAATCCAAGTCTTTCCAGACAAGTTAAGAGAAATCAGCATCACCAAACCAGCTTTACAACAAATGCTAAAGGAACTTCTCTAGGCAAGAAACAAGAAAAGGAAAAGACCTACAAAAAATAAACTCAAAACAATCAAGAAAATGGTAATAGGATCATATATATTGATAATTACCTTAAATGTAAATGGCTTAAATGCACCAATGAAAACAAAAAGACTAGCTGGGCAGATGAAAATACATGCATGAGGTACTTCCACTTACCACATCACTCTATTTAACACTTCAAAGTGTATGTCATTGTTTTATTTTGTTACATTAATCATGTTTCATTATGGCTTGCAATTGTGAGTGAAAGTCGCTCAGTCATGTCCAACTCTTTTCGACCCCATGGACTTCACCTTAGAATTCTCTAGGCCAGAATACTGGAATGGGTACGTTTTCTTTCTGCAGGGGATTATTCCCAACCCAGGGATTGAACCCAGGTCTCCTGCATTGCAGGCGGATTCTTTCCCAGCTGAGTCAGAAGGGAAGTCCTGCAACTGTAGTTATCTTTTATTTTTTGTCTGGCTATTGATTGTAAAAACTAATAAAGATCTTTAACTATTGTGATTATGTAATTATTATGTTTAATACCATTGTATCCTGATTGGTCAAAAGAAAAGAATAGAATTCTATGTCACTAAAATCACCATTTAATAGAAAAACTTGTAATCACTTTTTAAAATCCAGATGCAATTAGAATTTTATTGGAATTTTTTGAAAAATACAAATTCCCAGTTATTATTTTTATCTCCAGTGTTCCAGTTGTGAGTCTAATGAGCAACCGTGTTTAAAAACAACTGGACTATATGATGATCTTTTTCTTTTACCTAGTTCATTTCACTTTTCTATTTCATATTCAGTCTTCCCATCTCATTAATTTATGCTTTCCAATTTCTGCATCTCTTTTTTGTTATTGTTATTTCTCAAGCCTTTATCAAGTGTAGTAGAAAAGCTTTTGTATACATATATATATGTATAATATAATCTGTATATTTTAGAAAACTTGTGATTTTTTGCCTAGCTAAAAAAATTTATGACATTTTGATGCTACTTGTTTGACTAAGGATGAATAGAATGCTATATTTCTAATTTATATTCACTCAAAACTTAAACTAGTATTACTACTAAAATTCTAGAAAGCTTATTATCCTAGTGATTTAAAAAAAAATTGAATGAGGCTTGAAACTTCAAATTCAATTCTGAGAATATAAGGAAAAAATATGCTTAAAAAAAAAGCAACAGGAAATTAACATGGGATGCAATATTATTAACTAAAATACAGATTTTGTTCTAATTTCACAAAAGTTTATGCCAGTGTCCATTATTTGTTTTCATACCTTATTCAAGATTCCACATTGTATTTAGTTGCATTTAGAATACCTTCAGCTGCATGCAACAAATTCTGATAAATTTCTTTTCATTTTTATTCTGTTACAAATATTTTCTAATTTTCCTTGCTATGGCTTCTTAGATACACCCATCATTTAAAAGTGAACATTTAATTGACAAATACATAGCAATTTTAAAGTAAAGGTACAGGAGGCAATCTGGAAAGTTATATACTATATGATCCCAAATATACGACATTCTGGAAAAGGGAAAACTATGTAGAGAATAAAAATAACAGTAATTTCCAGGAGTTGTGCTGAGGAGGACTGAATATCTCTGGGCTGTGGAGCCCAGAGACTTTTAGGGCAATGAAAATTATCTGTATGATATTATAATGGCAAATACATGTCATTCTCTATTTTCCAAACTCAGAGAATGTACAAAACCATGAGGAAACCCCATGAAAATTGTGAACTTTGAGTAACAGTGATGTGTTCGTGTAGGTTCTTCAGGTGTAACAAACGGACCTCTCTGGTAGGTAGTTCGTTGTTGACATTCAGTTGCTAAATCATGTCTGACTCTTTGCGAACCCATGGACAGCAGCATGCCAAGCTTCCCTTTCCATCACTACCTCCTGGAATTTGCTCAAACTCACATCCATTGAGTCAGCAATGCCAATCCAACTATCTCATCCTTTGTTGCCCTCTTCTCCTCTTTCCCTCCATCTTTCCCAGCATCAGGGTCTTTTCCAGTAAATCAGCTCTTTGCATCAGGTGGCCATAGTATTGGAGCTTCAGCTTCAGCATCAATCCTTCCAGTGAATATTCAGGGTTGATTTCCTTTGGTCTGATCTTGCTGTCCAAGAGGCTTTCAAGAGTCTTCTTCAGCACCACAATTTGAAAGCATCAATTCTTTGGGACTCAGCCTTCTGTATGGTCCAACTGTCACATCCATATATAACTACTGGAAAAACCATAGCTTTGACTAACAGATCTTTGTCAGCAAAAGTGATGTCTCTGCTATTTAATATGCTGTCTAGTTTTGTCATAGCTTTCCTTCCAAGGAGCAAGCATCTTTCAGTTTCATGGCTGCAGTCACCATCTGCAGTGATTTTGGAGCCCAAGAAAATAATCTGTCATGTTTCCATTTTTCTCCATCTATTTGACATAAATTGATGTTGCTTGATGCCATGATCTTAGTCTTTTGAATGTTGAATTTCAAGCTAACTCTTTCACTCTCCTCTTTCACCCTCATCAAGGGACTCTTTAGTTCCTCTTCTCTTTCTGCCATTAGAGTGGTATCATCTGCATGTTGGAGGTTACTGATATTTCTCCCGGCAATCTTGATTCCATCCTGTGATTAATGCAGCCCGGCATTTTGCATGATGTACTCTGCATACAAGTTAAATAAGCAGGGTGACAATATACAGCCTTCACACACCCCTTTCCTAATTTTGAACCAGTCCATTGTTCCATGTCTGGTTCTGATTGTTGCTTCTTGACCTAAATACATGTTTCTCAGGAGACAGGTAAGGTGGTCTGATATTTCCATCTCTTTAAGAATTTTCCACAGCTTGTTGTGATCCACACAGTCAAAGGTTTTAGCTTTGTCAATGAATCGGAAGCAGATACTTTTCCAGAATTCCCTTGCTTTTTCTATGATCCAATGGGTGTCGGCAATTTGATCTCTGGTTCTGCTACCATTTTTAAACCCATCTTCCTCATCTGGAAGTCCTTGGTTCATGTACTGCTGAAGCCTAGATGGAGAAGCCTAGGTAGGTAAAGCTCATAACTGAGAAAGCCGTGGATGTGTGGGAGTTGGGGATGTGTGTCGAATCTTTGTATGTTCTTCTTAATTTTGGTGTGAAAGTAAAATTTCTCTTACAAAGTGGTTAAAAGGTGTAACATTTCTACCACATGAATAATATATGAACACTATTTCCTTCTTATCTTAAAAGTAAGAAGCTATCCAACAACCTTACTCCTGGGCATATATCCAGACAAAATTACAATAGAATTCAAAAAGATACATGCATCTCTATGTTCACAACAGCACTATTTACAATAGCTAAGACATGGAAGCCACCTAAATGTCCATCAACATATCAATGGATAAAGGAGATGTAGTATGTATATCCTTTGTATATATGGATAATACTACTTATCCATAAAAGAGAATGAAATAATGCCATGACAGAAATGAACTTTATCTATAAAATAGAGACAGAGTCAGATGTAGTGAACAGACTTATGGTTGCCAAAGGGGAGGTGTAGCCAGGGATTTCTTACAACTTTCTCAACTCCCTCTTTAGCTAGAGGTGGCCCTAATGCTCAGCCCTTTACTTCTGCTGAATGGAGATATGATGACTGAAACACTAGTAACCATATTGCTTGGGTGACATGAAAATCAGCATCAGCACTGGCATTACTTTGCTGCCAAAGCCAGGGGCTTCCTACCTCCATTCTTTTTCTGCTGTAAGAAAAAAAATAAGCCACATATTTTTATGTCACTACAGGTTGGGTTTTCCGTTGTTACATCTATTGCATTCCTACTGATACAGTGCTATAATAATAAAACAGGCAGCAATGACAACAATAAAGTCACACAAAGTCCACAGAGCTATGTTGCTCTTTTAATTCTGATATATCAGATACTCAGCTCCTAGCATGTTCTCTTCAAATCTTGGTAAAAGTTTATGTAAAAATAGCCCTTCTGTTTCTCTGATGGTCAAAGCTTGTTAGAGAGCCTTTACCATTTTTTTTTTTTTGGGGGGGGGGGTGCAATATCATCAGTCACTGGTGCAATATCATCAGTCACTGATGAGTCATTAGCTCAAAGCTGCGTTAAACACCTCTTAGCTACTTTTCTGAAGAGTCCCCCACCCCCATCACTTATTTTTTTCCTCTCTCAGATTAAATATTCAAATATAAATGGAAATCTTCTCCATTTTATTTTAAGAAACATTAAGTCATTTAATATAACAACATGAAGGACACAATCGTTCCCATCCAAGCTCCTGACCTTTCCATGGCACTTTCAAATATTTATTTTTATCACTTGCTTTGAGAATATCCCTTTAGGAGGCGGTAAGTTTGGAATTTATACCTTATCCAAGTCCAACAGAATCCATGCTAATAGACTTCCATTCTGCTTGCTCTTCCATAATGTTTCCCCATAGCGCATCACTGGGCTTAAACCCAAAATTCTGTCCTGTCGTTACCATACTCCAACCATCTGATAAATAGGCAAACAGATTCTAGGCCCTGGGTAGCACTGCCAGAAGACGATGCTCAGCAGTCCCCTAGTGGCCTGAAAGAGTTCAGGCATGTACTAAAATGCTTATTCTACTTCACGGAGGTGTGGGAGATTTATGAAACAGCAAGACCATTAAGTAACTGCCAATCAGTACATTCCTTTCCAGAAGGTCTGGCAAGTACACTTGAGAATCTATTTAATACATTTTCTACATTTACTTCCTAGTGGGTTGTGCAGTCCATCAAAATGCCACACTGTGTCATCACAATCTGAAATTCTGTCAAGTCTGGCAAACAGTCTCCTGAGTTAAAAGGCTCCTTTTAGGAGCTAGTGACAGTAACCTACTTACCTGAAGCCAAAAAGAGGACTTTATAAGAAGGATACGATGCTTTCCGGAGGAACTCAAGGGCAGAAAGACACCCAGATAACTAAGGAATGAAATCAAAGAGGTCATCAGAAATTTAGGTAGCTGCTCCCTCAGATATGGTGGTAATTTTTGACTCCACTTCTAAATAATGGAAATAGAAGACTTAATTTGACCGAAGCCAGTGACGACAGCAGCGAATATGGTGATGGGGGTGGTAGTGCTGTTGATGGAAGTTTTTTCTCATTTACTGTGGACAGTTCCCCATGATAAACACCTTCATATACTTTTCACATAATTCTCATGGAGATTCTGTAACACCATTTTATAGGTGATGAAGATGATGCCTAGAGATGATAAATAATTTGGCAAGGTAACTTCCCTGCTAATGAACCCGCTACCTAATTCCCCAAGGGAGGGTTGATATGGGGTCCAATAGCATGATGAATAAGGCTCCACTCTATGAAATATCAGGACAATTCTCAGAGAAAAAGTGCTGTTATGAATTGTTTAGACAACCCCATTGTGGTATAGTAGAGATGTCCTTGCCTTTTCTCACTCCTTCAGTGAGGAGAATGGACATCTTTCTCTACTGGACTCAGTTTTCTCCCACTACATTCTTCCTTGTTTCCTACATTCCTATTTCTCAGAGCTATTTGCTGTTTATAAACAATGTCAATTACCATGCCTCTGAGCTCATCATGCAGCCAGGGAAGTCCATTTCTAACCTAAGTTCGTTCAACTGCTGAAATTCAGTAAAAATGTCATGAAATCATTTTTCATGAAATAATTACTGACCCCTCCTTCTCTATACAGATGCCTCCCCACTCTTTGTTTCCAGAAGCACAAGTGAAGTGAAGTGAAGTGAAGTCACTCAGTCGTGTCTGACTCTTTGCGACCCGTGGACTGTAGCCCACCAAGCTCCGGCGTCCATGGGATTCTCCAGGCAAGAATACTGGAGTGGGTTGCTGTTTCCTTCTCCAGGGGATCTTCCCAACCCAGGGATCGAACCCAGGTCTCCCACATTGCAGGCAGACACTTTAACCTCTGCACCACCAGGGAAGTCGGTAAATTATATATTTTGCACTCAGCATCTTGTCTGCCCAATTAAACTGATTACGAATATCTACCATGTGAACTTCCTGAGGGCAAGCATTTTTAAAAATTCCTATATTCTCAACATATAACAAACATAATAAAAAAAAAGGTTAAACTGAACTGGTACTGGTTAAACAGGCAGAAATCATGAATTCATATCCCGTGTTCTTTTAGGTATGACATTTTGGTCCTTCTATATTTGTGTCTTGAGGTTTGAAATCAGTATTTCCTGCCTATCCTTCTAGGGGCATCAAAATGCCCTGTAATATGTTCAACATTCTATTCCTAACCAAGCCAGAACAATTTAAAGCTGCAGTACAGAAAATTGCCCTTTATTGTCCTTTGTTTCCCAGAGCAATATTATCCTTATTGCACTGAATTCCCAAGAGGGACTGCATGGGGATTTCCTACAATGTCCACTGAGAGGTCACTTATACCATAACAAAAATGTAAAAAAATATATATTGTTGGTCCAGAGAGTCTAAGTCCTAACTTTAGAAAATGATATCAAAATAGAAGGCTAATAGACACATAAAAAGACACTCAACATGGCTAATTATTAGAGAAATGCAAATCAAAACTACAATGAGGTATCACCTCACACTAGTCAGAATGGTCATCATTAAAAAGTCTACAAATAAAAATGCTGGAGAGGATGTGGAGAAAATGGAACCTTCTTACACTGTTGAGGGGAATGTAATTGCTACAGCCACTATGGAAAATGGTATGGAAGATTCTTAAAAAACTAAAATTAGAGTTAATATATGTTCCAGCAATTTCACTCCTGGGAATATAGCCAAAGAAAATTCTATTTCAGAAATATACATGCACCCCTATGTTCATAGCAGCACAGTTTACAACACCCAAGGAAACAACCTTACATGTTCATCAACCACAGATGAACAAAGAAAATGTAGTGTGTGTGTGTGGCAGGGGGCATGGTAACCCATTTCAATATCCATGCCTGGAGAATCTCACGGACAGAGAAACCTGGTGGGTTACAGCCCATAGGTGCCGGGGGCCAGCGTGAGGAACTCCACCCATGGCAAAGGTCATGAGGAAGGAAGCTTGGCATATGCAAAGGCATGATCAAGCCTCAGGAAACCCCCTGTTCCCGAGCATCTACCCCAAAACCAGAATCTGTTTTATGCTCTCACCTACACCTCTGACTTTACTGGGGGCTCTCCCCCATAACCATTTCTCTCGGAGAAGGAGTTAACTTGCAGCTCCAAGTTAATAAAAATTCCTGGGCATGACAAGAGTGTTTCAACTTAGGAACTCTGAAGGTTATCTAGCCTGCCTGTATAGGTTCCTCTGGCCACATGTGATTGTTTACAGCCCCCCAACCATGAGAGGCATGAGATGTTTTAGACTTACTAAGGGCAAATTCTTGTGGGAAGTTAGAAATTATTAGTATAGTGGGTTGGTTAGGAATTATATTGGTGAAGGGTTTTTTGTTTGTTGTGCCAATAATTGCTGCTAATTCCCTGCCCTGGGTGTGACAAGGGTGTCTCAGGTCAAACCTCTCTGCTGACAAACTAGCTTGTGTGACAGGATTGCCCATACTCCTGCCACTACGCACATGATTGTCTACTACCTCTCAACCATGAACAGCACAGACAGTTTGGGAGTATTCTGAGAGTCTTAATTAGCATAGGGCTTTTCTTCTTGTTGAGTCAATGGTTGCCGCCAGGCCTCCATATCCTTAGGCACCTGGGAATATATTAATCAATGTATTTGAAATATAGAAAAGGAAATATAGTAGTTTTTGATGTTAGCAATACTAGACTTTTTGAGTTAATGAATTTTCTCTTTTGTTATAGACCACTGTACTTTGTTATAAATCACTGTGTCCTTGCTATGTAAAAATGTAACTTTATCACTATCTTAAGACTAAACAGATCTTAAGGGGAATATTGGTGAAAGGATTTTCATTTGTTGGGCTGATATTTTGCTGCTAAATCTCCATATTCTCTGCTCTTATAATGAATATAACTAGCATATAGGAGAAATAAGTATTAACCTTTAAGCATATAGGAGAAATAAGTATTAACCTTTAAGTATTAACCTTACTCATGTTAACCTTGGGTTAAATAAATTGCTTTCTTGATTGTAACTCACTACACCCTCACCCTATAGGAATGCAGCTTTATTTGGAGAGTGGTGCCTGGTTTAAGAAAAAACAATCTTGGAAAAAATAAGTTTTTTGGTTATCAGAAAGAAAGGGTCATAAATGTCAGCATGCCTCATGGCTAGAAGATGATGTAAAAACCCCTAAGACCTTTTTTTATACGTTTATGTAAAGCACCTGATTTTGATAAAGGTCAGGACTACTGACCCCCACGTGACTCTGTATTCATCCCTATGTGTAAAAAAAGGTATATAAGAAAACCTGAAAAATAAAGAAATGGGATCAGTTCCTGGAAAGACTGATTCCCCCATGTCGTTCTTTCTTGCTTCCCGTTTTTCTGGCTGAATTCCCATCTGGAGCATGGATGCTATTCCACATAAACCAAGTTATTCAGCCTCTTTTTCTCCACTAATTTTCCTACTACACTATCCGTTTCTAATCTCTCTATATATCTGTAATTAAATATGTATTTTTCCAAGGACACCTACTCCGTCCCTACCTTTGAATCACCCTGGATCCACCGGGGCTGGACCCTGGCACATAGGGTCCCATAGAGTCGGACATGACTGAGTGGCTAACACACACACACACATATAATGGAATATTGATAAAAAAGAATGAAATACTGCCATTTGCAGTAACATGGATAGACTTAGAGATTATTACACTAAGTAAAGTCAGACAGAGAAAGACAAATATCATATGTGTGTGTGTGTGTGTGTGTGTGTGTGTGTGTGAAGTCACTTCAGGCATGTCTGATTCTTTGTGATCCTATGAACTATAGCCCACCATGCTCCTCTGTCCATGGGATTTCCCAGGCAAGAATACTGGAGTGGGTTGCCATTTCCTTCTCCAGAGGACCTTCCCAACCCAGGGATTGAACCCAGGTCTCATGTCTCCTGCATTGGCACACAGGTTCTTTACCATTAGCACCCACCTGGGAAGCCATATCATTTGTATGTGGAATCTAAAAGATGATACAAATGAACTTATTTACAAAAGAGAAACAGACTCACAGACATAAAATTCAAATTTAAGATTACCAAAGAGGAAAGGGGGAAAAGAAAAATTAGGAGTTTGGGATGAGCAGATACAAGCTAAAATAAATAAAACAGAAAAACAACAAGGTCATACTGTATAGTTCAGAGAACTATATTCGATAGCTTTCAATAAACTATAATGGAAAATAAAAAGAATATATGTGTTTGTGGGTATATTAACTGAATCACCTTCCTATGCACCAGAAACCAACATAACATTGTAAATCAAACATATTTCAATCAAAAAAAAAGACAATTATGTCAGATCTGCCATATGTAAGCACAGTGTATAAGACTGTTACTTTTGAATTAGAGATACTTACTAGCTTTCGAATATTCAGTTCAGTCACTCAGTCGTGTCCAACTCTTTGCAACCCCATGAACTGCAGCATGCCAGGCCTCCCTGTTCATCACCAACTCCCGGAGTTCACTCAGACTCACGTCCATCGAGTCCGTGATGCCATCCAGCCATCTCATCCTCGGTCGTCCCCTTCTCCTCCTGCCCCCAATCCCTCCCAGCATCAGAGTCTTTTCCAATGAGTCAACTCTTCTCATGAGGTGGCCAAAGTACTGGAGTTTCAGCTTTAGCATCATTCCTTCCAAAGAAATCCCAGGGCTGATCTCCTTCAGAATGGACTGGTTGGATCTCCTCGGAGTCCAAGGGACTCTCAAGAGTCTTCTCCAACACCACAGTTCAAAAGCATCAATTCTTCGGCGCTCAGCCTTCTTCACAGTCCAACTCTCACATCCATACATGACCACAGGAAAAACTATAGCCTTGACTAGACGGACCTTAGTTGGCAAAGTAGTGTCTCTGCTTTTGAATATGCTATCTAGGTTGGGCATAACTTTTCTTCCAAGGAGTAAGCATCTTTTAATTTCATGGCTGCAATCACCATCTGCAGTGATTTTGGAGCCCCCCAAAATAAAGTCTGACACTGTTTCCCTATCTATTTCCCATGAAGTGGTGGGACCAGATTAGGTAGGAATATACCTAATGTACATACCTTTGTGAGCCTCATTTTACTCTTTTGTGCAATGATGATAAAAATGGCTACTTTATAAGGCAGTTACCCATATTAGAGATAATATCAATGTATATAGTTGCTGTCTAGTATGTGTTCAATAGATATTAACTATTATTTTATAATCTACTACTTATCTTCCTCCTTTAGTACAACTGAGCAAGACCTCTCCATTTTTCTCTTCCAATGTTCCTCCAAAGTACATTTTACCACCAAGATCCTCTTCAAACATTCTCCTCTTCACTTCATTCCAGAAGAATTCCATACCTGATTCTGTGAACCCAAATATTCATTCAAAGTCTCTATCAAACAGTTCTTATTTAGAATGTACCCAGATAAGCTCAAGATTCTACTAAATATTCTTAGGTATTCTTAGGGACCATGTAATTTCCTCATGAAACAAATATTCATAAACCCATTCGTGGTGTTCTAGGCCATAAGAACACTTTCATTAACAAAAAAAGAAAATTTTTTTTCTTCTATGGTAGTCCATTCCATCTTTGAATAAATATGACAGAAGTTGATCTTTTAATAGAACTGAAACTTTTATTTCATTGGATTCTGCCCCCCAGCATTAGGTTGTCCCTTCTTGCTTTTGATTTAGACAAACTGGTTTTAAATTGTAATTCTGCATTTACTAGTTGTGTGAGATTAAACAAGTTAAATACTTACTGATCTACAAAAGGACTCACTTAGAGGCAGCTCATAGATTTTTGTGTTAGCAGTGAATAAATTGGAGTATGTGGAATTCTTAACATAATTTTTGGCAGATGGTAAATGTTAAATATTTGGTAGCTATTATTAATACTATGCTAATTTCCACTTGGGCTTCCCTAGTAGCTCAACTGGTAAAGAATCTGCCTGCAATTCATGAGACCCTGGTTCAATTCCTGGGTTGGGAAGATCCCCTGGAGAAGGGATAGACTGTGCTGTGCTTGCTTAGTCTCTCAGTTGTGTCCAACTCCTTGAGACCACATTATACTGTAGTCAGCCAGGCTCCTCTATCCGTGGGGATTCTCCAGGCCAGAATACTGGATTGAGTTGCCATGCCCTCCTCCAGGGGATCTTCCCAACCAAGGGATGGAAGCCGGGTCTCCCGCCACGCAGGTGTGTTCTTTACCATCTGAGCCACCAGGGAAGCCCGGGGATAGGCTACCCACTCCTGTATTCTGGGGTTTCCCTGGTGGCTCAGACAGTTGAAAAAAAGCCTGCCTGCAATGTGGGAGACCTGGGTTCAATCCCTAGGTTGGAAAGATCCCCTGAAGGAGGGCTTGGCAACCCACTGAAGTATTCTTGCCTAGAGAATCCCCATGGACAGAGGAGCCTGGTGGGCCACAGTCCATGGGGTCACAAAGAGTTGGACATGACTGAGCGACTAAGCACAATTTCCACTTACAGTCTTAAACTGCATTTGCTGACTGACTGACTGGCTTTCCATAACAGTTTCTAAAACAAACAGGGAAAATGTTTCAAGTCCTCTAGTATTAGGTGGGAAGTAGTGATACAAATACTGAAATCCTTTGGCTCAAGTTCCTCAACGTAAGAACATTAATGCTCAAATAATAAAGTTACTTGTTGAAGTTATTATTTGACAAAAAAAGAGCTACTGGTTTTCTGAGTATCAATTCTAATATTCTTTTTTTTTTTTTTTAAGCCCAGTGGAGATTTGCAGTGAGAAAATGCAATCATGTGTTGTTCAAGAGACAATTCCATACTGATCTTGAAGATTTTGATTGTGTTTTCTATTTACTTATGTATAAATGCATAAATATGTGTATTGGTTCTTCTTTATCATGGAAAGTACTATGTAGCATCTGGTGCCAAGTTTGCTTTTTCTGTGCAATAACCTCTTCCAATCATCTCTGAGTCTTTGATTAATTTCATACACACAAACCCAGGGTGCCAGGAGTTCAAAGTTTAGGACAAAGAAGGGAGATAGATTTTTTCACATTGTCCTTTTGCAAAGTACAGCATATTAATAACAGCATTATTGGAGAGGATGTTAGTTCTAGGCTTTCTAGTGGAGAGGAAAAGCAAAGCAAGCGAGTGGTTATCCAAGGTGATTTAAAAACATATTTAGGAAAAACAGCTGTGAAGTAGACAGGTGTGAGACAAATGTTCTCTAATTTCCCAAAAGAAAGTAATTCACTAAATAGGGGGAATTCCTAAATACTTGGCTTGCATAGACAGAATGCTACATAAATGACCACGCATTTCTCAAAATAATTTCTCAAAGAGTCATGTTTTTGAACTCCTTTATGGCTAGTTCCATTGGAAAATAATAACTGTAATCAAACAACAATGTTGTTATTAAAGCTTGTCTGCCCATTCTGACAGGGATGTGTGAAGAGGTGACTTCCTTATATAGTCACCAACATATAAATCAGATCAACAGAATTATAGAATTTGAGTCCCTTAGGTCCAGCACATTCATTTAAAAGTGAGATCTGCAAAGTGAGATGGCTAAGATTACATACCCTTATTATCCTTCCAGACTTAGGGTGGTTTTTTTTCCTATTTAGAGTAGAAAATTGATTTCTTCCCTTCATTAAACTACTAATTAAAACTCATCAGAAAATAGAATCAAATATGTTAATCTTCTCTTTAGAGATAAATATAATAATAACTATTTCTTTTTTCAATAAATACTTTTCAGGAGGAAAACATGCCTATTCAAAAAGAATATGTATATAAATGTAACATCTCATCAATGATCATCTTTTTAACACGTGAAAAAAAAGATCAGCCTAGACACCTCATTAAGCTTGAGGATGATACAAATCAGAGATGGATAGTAAACAAAATGATGGGTAAAAATGATACAAAGTTGCAGGGATAAATGTAGAGTCCTGTGATGAATAAAAACAATACATTGTAGTAAAAATGATCAAAGAATTATTTAATAGCATCAGATACTTAGGATTTACTGCAATCAACGGAATTGAAAATGCTATGATGATTAGCTGTATTATGTTTAAAATAAAGTGAAAAGAATACGAAGAAATATGAAAACCAAGTTCTGTAATCAATAAAAAATGATTTTTGGAGTCTTAGCTTAAATTAGAGAGGACACGATAGACATCTTTGTTTATGTGATTGCTATGTAGTTTGCTCTGAAATAATATTATTTTGTGTAGCTTCAAAGGTGAGAACTAGGACCAGGGTGCCGATTTCAACCCAACACAAGTAAAGCAAAGTGAGAAATCAGATGCTGAATACCATTTGCCAGGGATGCTGGAGGGAATTCAGGTTTTTGATGAGTAACTAGAAAATTCCATGTAACAGATTCAGTAACTTAAAAAAATAATCATAAGAAATTTTGGAGTTTTCCTGTTTCTATTGTTGTCATTGTTTTGTTTATAGCTAATTTCTTGAAATGTTTCTCAAATTATTTATGTCACATCTTCAGAAATAATGCTTACGACTGTGCTATATAGCTTCAAGTTACCATCACTTGTGTAGAATTTAGGTGCTGAAAATACAGACTGTGAAGTAGGTAGATAGTGGGTGGATCTGGCAGGAGGATAGTGAAGAAGACATTTGCTTCTGGCTCTTATGTTCCTGAATTAAATATACATACACACACACACACACACACACACACACACGCGCGTTCACAATACTTTATTATTTTTATTTAAAGATTAAAATTACAAGGCTTAAAGAGACTTCTATTACTCCAACTTTCCCAGACTAGGGGGAGAATGCTGTTCCTTGGTTTCAAACATTCCACTTTTAACCTATGACAAGCCTATTAGTGCCAGCAACATCATCATCGACCATGTTTATGGATACTTTATTCTTATAGCATTTCTACATGGAGATCTTAGTAAGCTCTTTCCAGACATTGTCTCTTACAGGCAGCATTGGACTTTATAACTTTGCTTGAGATGCCATACATTTCACAAGAAGGATCAGCAAAGTACTTGCAAAAAAAAAAAAAAAGAACATTAATCCAACAGCAAGATAGTCAGGAGTTGTTCTGATGTGTTCTAAGTGCTTTTTCAAAGAAGAATGAGAACCAGTATTTAAATAGAGAAGAAAGGGGTAGCTGATGCAATAAAGCTGGTAAAATCAGAAAGAGCATACAAGAAGACCTCAATATTGTTAGACTCTTTAAGCAGTGAGAGCTATGTAGAAATCCTTCTGTGAACCATAGAAATAATAAATGCTGAGCCCATTGGAACATAATCTCAATCAGCAAGATGCCACTGTCGTCCAGATTTCCTCACAGGGCCCTGCTAAGTCCATGCCAAAACTAGCAGTGAATTTCTCCCTTCTAATCTCCCCTAATGCCTTATTTGATTATTGTCACTGCTCTCTGACCATGCACTGTCCCTCCAGACTCTCATTCCCCAACTGAGTCAGTCAGAGGAGGATAAATGTCCACTGGGACATACTCTAAGACCCCAAACCACCTTGTTCCACGTGAAAGGACAGAACGGAGAGTGAAGAGATCAAGGGGAACCCTCCACGTTTAGCTGGCAACGTTTTCATCTTCATCTACTGGATTACTGGCTGGACACAAGAAAGGCTATGAGTGGTCCTGGAGAGTGCTCTAGTTAACTGGAAAAGGGGAACTGGCTGGGAGGAGGAGAAGGCAGGCGGAGAGCGAGCCAGGCATCTCAGTGCACCGCAGGATGGTGTCGCCTCTGCCCTGTCTGTACATTGTTCTCTGGTAAGACTTTGTTTTCTGACTTTTCCTTTTAGCTCCAAGGAAAGGGCAAGCATACATCCACTGGGTGACTTCTATACCAAATCATAGAAGCAACCTGGATGGCATGGCTCATCTGTATGGTGGGGTAGACAAGGCTGGAATGAACAGCCTATTTTCTCTGAGGCTGGGAGGGAGGATCATTGACTGTCTACTCACAGGGTAGAAAATGCTCTAGGGAAACTTGAAGATGAAGGAAACTTCTATTCCAAAAACATCAGTCGGATCCTGGACAACTTGCTTGAAGGCTATGACAATCGGCTGCGACCGGGATTTGGAGGTAAGTGGCAGAGTCCTTCCTAGACTCTATGTGGCATTCGTGCCCTTCTTCCCCCTTAGTGCCATTCCAAGGCCCAGAGGCCTCAGGAGAGCAGAGTGGGAAGTTACAGGGCACTGGGGTTAGGGGGCCATCCAGTCTCTGTCCCTCCCTCAATTCCTGACCTTATATGTGAGTCATTTGAACTCTCTAAGCCTCCACTTTCTCAACAGTGGCGGGGTGTATAAACAGTGCTTGTCTCATAGGGTGCGTGAATGTAAGTGAGATTCTTCATATAAAACACATTTTTAAGTATTTGTTCCATTAAAGCTATCACTAAACATTAATTATTACTGTAGTTGTTAGAATACTAACCCAGTTTTCTTTCATTCCTTAAACTTTGCAATTTGGCCAGAATAAATTCAAAATAATGCAATTAATTTGAGTCTTTTAAAAGCTGAAAAACCAAAGGACCCTTGCTACTGGGATTTCTTTAGGATGGGTTGTAGATTCTGGCTGAAAGAAGGGACTTTGTGAAACAGTCGTTCCGTTCAATCCCCTTAACGTCATTGATGATAAATGTCCCTTTGGGCTAATTTCAGGTGCTGTCACTGAAGTCAAAACAGACATTTACGTGACAAGTTTTGGGCCCGTGTCAGACGTGGAGATGGTGAGTGAGCTGAGTGAGGAGAGTGATTTTGCTTAAAGGAGGAACGGACTGAGCCCCAGAATGAATGATAATGGACATTGTTAACAAACTTGGCTCCAGATCTAAAAGCAATAGATGCGCTCAGGCTGGGAAGGAATGGCCACTAGAGCAGATTATTGGCCAAATCTTCACATTTCACTAAAGCCTCTGCCTGACCATGAATCTGAGGAGACTTTTAAGATGATGATATCCTCTCTTCTGTTCACATATCAAGTGCCGATTCTTCTTTACAAAGAGAAGATTCTCCCCCATCTTTATGAAGTTTTAGGAAATTTATGGAGGAGTGAAAAAAATAACAAAGACGGAATGCCATGTAAGAGTATATGAGAAGATCTATTAAACATAAAACGTGGCTGTTTTGGCAGTGCACCATTCTCAGAACATGTTATTAAAACAGCAAAGGGAGTCCTTTGGAAAGACCAACGCATTTCACCTTTTATGTTTGCAAATGGACCAGTAGGTGTTCTGAGAACTCTGTTCCAGGTACAGATGGCTGTAGGATTCGTAAGAGGGTATTTATAGTAAGTGGCAGTGAAAAACTGAACCAGTTTTTTAGAACAAAGTGTATCATGATATTCTTTCATGTTTCTCAGGGAGTGGGTCCCCCTAAAAATAAAATATAAATACGAAAACTGAAGAAAAACATAACTCTTTAAAGTGGTGCCTTAAATGAACTAGGGGGATGTAATTCTAGATTAACAGTTATTAGAGACTTTCATTTTCTGCTTTTTGAGCTGAGAATACAAGCAGAAAAGAAAGGAATAGATATGTAAAAAGGGGGAAAGGAGTAAACAGGGGAAGAGAAAGGAAAGGAGAAAAGAGTAAAAAGAAAATAACAAGGAAGAGGGGCAGAGACTAAGGAGCACTTTAGGAGATAAATGTCTTAAGAGTTGAGAGAAAAGAGTCAGCATTTCTTCAGAATCCTCAACAATTTAACTATCAATTTTTTTCATTTGAGTATGACTCACACCAAGAATAAATAATCACAACTATATTCTACTGTAGCATTGAAATCCGGGGACACTTAGAACTTTATTTTATGCGTGTGTCTCTTTTTTAAGTGTATTTATACAAGAGAGGCTTGTTATAGCCTGGATCACCATTATATAGGTATACTGTAAGTCAAATTATATTTTTAAAATATAATCACCACTTGCAGTAATAGGTCTCATAAAGGAACATATAAAGGATACAAAGCAATTCTTGGCAATATTGTGACATAATTATAAGTTGCTATTTATCATTGACTTTAGCAAAGGCCTTTATCATAATACTTAAGTTCTTAATGTTATTTCATAAAAGCCACAAATTAAAACATAATTTTGATTATGCATACTTAAATGAGGCTCTGTTTGAGTAATCAGGGTAATATTTGCTTTTATGTTCTCTGAGAACTATATAAAATAATTATGATGTGCAGACAAAGTATGCTTATCAAGTAAAGTTTCTCTATCCTTGGAACTGTACTAAGTGGCACTGTGTTGCTCAGATATATTTTTGAAGGAGGAAGTTGCTAAGAGGAATGGTATTACTAATTGATGGTAGGAAGGCCAAAACAAAACCTAAAATAAATCTTATATTTTTATTCTAATTTAAACAAGGAGAAGTCAGGAGGTCAGTAGATAGAGACATGGATTACTGATAGAATAAGGGAAGAATGTTGAAGGTGAAGGTGGAGAAGGGAGGTTTATACAATATCAACACGATTGTCTATAATAATATTACAATCTTACAGTGTGAAAAATAACAATTCACTGGTTATAGTTCTCCTGATAGGCTATTGTCATAAAAAGTTGCCTTATTTCTTAAATTTTAGTATTGAGTATGTAAGCTAGCGAATAAACTATTCTTAATGAACTATCTACCCAGCATGCGTGAATATCTTACTTTCTCTTAGGAGTACACGATGGACGTTTTTTTCCGCCAGACTTGGACAGATGAGAGGTTGAAGTTTGGGGGGCCAACTGAGATTTTGAGTTTGAATAACCTGATGGTCAGTAAAATCTGGACACCTGACACTTTTTTCAGGAATGGCAAAAAATCAATTGCTCACAACATGACAACTCCTAATAAACTCTTCAGAATAATGCAGAATGGAACCATTCTATACACCATGAGGTGAGGCTTCCTCAGTTCTTTGTCCTCTGCTCAAAGGATTTGTCCATCATACTGACTCAGAACCATTTATTTCAATGTTCCTTAGGCTTACCATCAACGCTGACTGTCCTATGAAACTGGTTAACTTTCCTATGGATGGGCATGCTTGTCCTCTCAAATTTGGCAGTTGTAAGTGACAAACTACTTCTGAGAATTAAATAATGTATTCAAAATACATAATTATTTGGTTTTAGTCAGGCTGGAAAGCAAAAGAGAAATACTACTCTGATATTCTCTGTATAATTCTTGGAATTAACTTACTTAATCATGTCTGTCAATCTTATACATAGAGGTTTTGGTCACCAGGATTAAAGAAAAAAATATATATTTTTATTTATGCTTGTATTTTCTTTCATAATGGACAAGATTTGCTTTGAAAGAAAAACAAACCCACAACTAGCCAGATTTACTGCAATTTGTTTAAAAAATTCAGATGCTTATCCCAAAAGTGAAATCACATATACATGGAAAAAAGGACCACTTTACTCAGTGGAAGTCCCAGAAGAATCCTCAAGCCTCCTTCAGTATGATCTGATTGGACAAACAGTATCTAGTGAGACAATTAAATCTAACACAGGTAAGAATTTAACCAACATGTGAATAGAATCTTACATGGTGACTCCAGTGCACGTTTTCAAAATATCTATTTGTTTTTCCTCTGCATTAGCCATTCTCAGCTAAACTTGCAGTTTTAAAGTGATGAGTAGCTTTAAGATGGATTTTGCAACCATGTGGATATATAAAGATTTGTATAGCCTTGGAGTGAGTAGTTTTGTATGTATGTGACACAAAGAACTCCACAGAAAACAATGAGCTGATGTATTTATCATCTGCTGATCGACTAACTTCATAATACATTGAAAACTGTCTTTGCTATTTTCTTCCTACACATCTTAATTTAAGGTTCTGTAAGATTTATTTTTAACTGCACACTTTTTGCACATCGTCAACAGCAATAATACTGACATACCTGTCTTCCAACAGGTGAATACGTAATAATGACAGTTTATTTCCATTTGCAAAGGAAGATGGGCTACTTCATGATACAGATCTATACTCCTTGCATTATGACAGTCATTCTTTCCCAGGTGTCTTTCTGGATTAATAAGGAGTCTGTTCCAGCCAGAACTGTCTTTGGTATGCTTCACTCTTTGGGCTCTACTTTCTATCATCCTCCAGCTCACATTTCTTGTATATTTTAAGGGGAATATTCACACCGGTGAACTTTTTCAATCCACAAAGGAAATAAACTCCTATCTCATTCAGACACATGTTTCATATGAAGTAACCTTCATCTTAGCACAATTTGTGTGGTGAATCAACAAAAGATTTGTCTCAGCAAGAAATCTGGCTGTTTTCCTATGACTTTCACGTGCCCTATTTTGGAGAATTTCTTATCTCAATTTGCTTTTTCATAACTAGAAAAAGTAGAAAATTTAAAATGACATGTAATTCAATGAAAACAAAAGTTAAGATATTGAACCCATGAATACACAAAATATATCTCCCTTTCATTAGGGAGGATCATAAAAAAAATTGCCATTTTTTAGGTCTTCAGTTCAGTCACTCAGTTCTGTCCAACTCTTTTCGACCCCATGAATCACAGTTAAATATCACCAGTTTCCTATTGTTCAGCCTAAATATTTAGTTACATTTATGCTATATAGAATCACTAACAGTGTGACGGAACAAAGAACAAAATGAAATAAGAAAAAGAGCTGTAACAGAAAATATCTTCTGTAACAAAACCCATTTTTTTCCTCAGCTTTCATGATTATAAGTTTAGTAGTTCATAGGACTACTTTAATAGTTCATAAGACCTGAGTTTAATTGAAATCTCAGATGATTTTGACCTTTTAATTTACCATACTAAAACAGATCTCTTTCTGCAAATTATAAAAGAATATATATATGATGATTTGGAATTGGAAGGAAAACTGATCTTTTCCAGTCCTGTGGCCACTGCTGAGTTTTCCAAATTTGCTGGCAGATTGAGTGCAGCACTTTCACAGCATCATCTTTCAGGATTTGAAACAGCTCAACTGTAACTCCATCACCTCTACTAGCTTTGTTCG
This sequence comes from Cephalophus harveyi, assembly GCA_006410635.1. Taxonomy (NCBI): domain Eukaryota; kingdom Metazoa; phylum Chordata; class Mammalia; order Artiodactyla; family Bovidae; genus Cephalophus; species Cephalophus harveyi. Next base: position 123,693 of record SJYT01076616.1, read on the forward strand.
TAGTGATGCTTTCTAAGGCCCTCTTGACTTCACATTCCAAGATGTCTGGCTCTAGATTAGTGATCACATCATCATGATTATCTGATTACATAGTTTATTTTTTTGTCACCTGACACCAATTTATTGAGTACCTATATGTTAAAATTATTCATATCATAAGCATTTGTTAAGTGCCTTTATAGGCAGACCCTCTGTAGAACATTGAGAATTCATTAGTAAGCAACATTGATAGAGCCTCTTCTGTCTTGGAACTGCCCATCAAGCAGGAAGAGGGAAATCAGGGAGCCCTGACAATGCACTGTGATAAAGGTTGTGGTTACAGATGTATAGCAGGCTGAAGAGGGACCATGCAAGAGTATTCGCTCAGTCTGGAGGGGGTGATTCTGGAGGAAGTGGTGCCTATGTTGAGAACAGAAAGATGAGCCTGGCCCTGATCTAGAGACACTAAGTCAGTTATTAGCAACTTGGACACAGAGAGGGAAGTAAGACATGTTGTCCTTTCTGTACTCTTTTCAAGGTTGAAACATCTGCTGGGCCATAACCATGTTGCCCTTCACCTGTGTAGAGAAATATGAAGCATAGATTTACCTCCCGTGTCCCTAACATTGCTGAGATTTCTTTGAGTACTATCATTACTCCAAAGAATTAGCAATTGAATTAAGACCATCAGAGACTCTGAGCACCAGGAAGACCATGATGCCTCTTTCCCATAGTAGCACCATCATATGACTTATAGAGAGGGTGGGGTGGGTGAGATGAGAAGGGTAGGCAGTTAGCTCTTTCCCTATACCTTCCATCAAATCCCCATCCAGTATTCCTTTCAGGACCCCCCAGACATTTCAGTGTGGTTTTCAGACATGTCTCTAGCACCACTGACCTACCAGATTGCTACCAATAAGCTGCTTCTCTGTAGATATTCTGAAATTGTCTCTGCTCCCAGTTCTACTAGTTATAAATGTAAGGACATTTGACAGAGTTTGTTTTCTCCATAGTTATTAATACTATCATTTAAAAAATTGTCAAATACTAAATGCTTTCAAAAATATGTTCTCTTGCTTTTGGTGCCCCGGTTAAAAGCAGATGCTTTGTTTGAGATGTGTATAAGAGACAGGCATTAAATATGATCAGAAGTTCAAGATTGTATTACTCATGTACTAATAATTTACTATTATATTATTATTGTTAAACTAAATCACTTCAAAAAATAACTTTTTGAGCAACTATAATGTATGCAAGGTATTGAAAGATACAAAAATATGAATGCCTATGATAATAATTGTGAACAATTAAAAATAATAAAATAACAAAAATTACATTTGTAACTGAAATCTTCTCCAACAAGTTCCCATTTGAGCCTGTTATTTGATTGCAAATGCTAATACTGCATTTCTTATTCTGTTTTGTTTTAGGAATCACCACTGTTTTAACCATGACCACTTTAAGCATCAGTGCCCGGCACTCCTTGCCAAAAGTGTCTTATGCAACGGCCATGGATTGGTTCATAGCTGTTTGCTTTGCTTTCGTCTTCTCTGCTCTTATTGAGTTTGCTGCTGTCAACTACTTTACCAATCTTCAGACACAAAAGGCCAAAAGGAAGGCGCAGATTGCAGCCTCACCCCCAGTGACAATAGCAAAAGCGACTGAACCCCTGGAAGCTGAGATTGTTTTGGTAATTGTTTACTTTTCTAATGTTACCCACACTGCATAGGAAAAGGCAGCCCGAATAGTTATTGCAAACAAGTAGATAGTCCCAAAGTAATATTAGTAATAAAGTTATGTAACTCTGGTTCCAAGGTCAACTTCTCCAACCTCACAGGAAAAAGCCAAGCAACAATCCTTCATTTATCTTTGCTCTAAACTTTTGGTATGCCTCTTTCATCATCCTCACTAGTACTGGCAGATTCCAAGTGCTCAGAGGAGACGAGAAAATTCTCAGCCTTTAGATGCTTCCTTTGAACGGGTTCCCATATACCGACCAGGGAGAATAAAGTTAAAAAAAGAAAAAACAAAAACAAAAAAATGTTCCTAATGAGGCTCCAGAGTCTGAAGGAAACAAACAGGGATTCTTATGAACAATTTTTGTTAGAAATCCGCTTGTTGCCTTAATCCAGAAGGGCAAGATGTGTATATTAGATTCTGTGAATGCTGAGTTATAAGTCAAGTTTTGGATTCATATGAAAACATTCTCACATTCACATTCATGTTATATGTATATAGTATGCATATTTTATGTATATTAATTTTTGCAAAGACTTAATCAGTGAAAAATACCTATAAAATTAAGTTTAGATTTGTGGTGACTAAATGCTGCTCCCCAAAGCACTTTTTAATAAAAAATAAATGATAGCATTAATAATTCAAGGGTCATAAATGTGCCCCCAAATTTTAGTTATGTATATGAATAAATTCTCACAATTAAATTGCATGTACTTCTTAAAAAAGGATTGTAGAATTGATTGACAATTATACATTTTTACTTCAATACAAACTCCAAACTGTAGCTCCTGAAAAAAGAGCAAAATCAAGTAATGCAGACAATTTGAATGGGAAATATGTTTATAATTTTCAATTCTCATGAATATTTCCAAATCACAAAACCAGTTAATCTTTGCTTAAATTTTACAATAAGAATTATAACACTATATGTATTTTATTTTCCAAATACTGAGCTATTTATTGGCTTTAAAAGATCATTTTTATTGAAACTTTTTGATAAACTAAGAAACTTGTTTGAGAATTTGCATTTTCTCCAAAGGATAAGACCAGTCCATGATAAGTGACAATTAATCATTTAAAGAGTTTTTCCTTAAATTGCTGCTGCTAAGTCGCTTCAGTCGTGTCCAACTCTGTGTGACACCATAGACAGCAGCCCACCAGGCTCCCCCATCCCTGGGATTCTCCAGGCAAGAACACTGGAGTGGGTTGCCATTTCCTTCTCCAATGCATTAAAGTGAAAAGTGAAAGTAAAGTCACTCAGTCGTGCCCGACTCTTAGCTACCCCATGGATTGCAGCCTACCAGGCTCCTCCGTCCATGGGATTTTCCAGGCAAGAGTACTGGAGTGGGTTGCCATTGCCTTCTCCGTTCCTTAAATTAGACCTCATTAAAAAAGAAGTCTGCCATCCAGTGATCGAGTCAAATTACACTTGAAAATAAGAAACAGAGGCTCAGAGAAGGGAAACATTAATCACTCAGAAAAACTAGAATTGATTCCAGAAATCCTAATATTTACACAACTATATGTCTGGCTCGGAGGTTAAAGCGTCTGCCTGGAATGCAGGAGACCTTGGTTTGATCCCTGGGTCAGGAAGATCCCCTGGAGAAGGAAATGGCAACCCACTCCAGTACTCTTGCCTGGGAATCCCATGGAGAGAGGAGCCTGGTAGGCTACAGTCCATGGGGTCACGAGGAGTCGGACACGACTGAGTGACTTCACTTTCACTTATATGTCCTAACCTACCCAGCACTTTCTCAGAGACTGAACTATGAAAGAGTACATACCACTGGGTAAAAAAAACCTTTTCTGAATGTAGGTAAAGTGATTTCCAAAATTCTTTCTTTCATTTAATGATGTTTGGGTAGCATTAGTGGTAAAGAAACCACCTGCCAATGCAGGAGACTCCAGAGATGTGGGTTTGATCCCTGGGCTGGGAAGATCCCCTGGAGGAGCAAGTGGCACCCCACTCAAGTATTCTTCTTTGGGAAATCTTATGGACAGAGGAGCCTTGCAGGCTACAGTCCATGAAGTTGCAAAGAATTGGACATGATTGAGCATGCACACATCCCCACACATGTGTTTTCAAAGGTGACAAAAATATAAATTTACAACAAAAATATGTTAGTCTGAAGACCTAGTTAAATGAGTTGAAAATTACATTTTTCACAAAAGAAAAATTTAAATATTTTTGAGAATTATTTTGTTTGTAAAAACTTGTGATTATGTTACAACCTGTCTGTACTTATATAGC